>MU226504.1:726582-751646 GCA_018584345.1 Thuja plicata | reverse complement strand
TATATATATATATATATATATATATATAGTTGGATGGTGCAAGCTTTGTATAACTAAGGAGCTTTATTCAACAATAAGCCAATATATTTTAAAATTATTCCCTAGATGGTATAATTGAAATGATAAGAGCAAATAGAAAAGAAAATGATGTGGTAGAATCCTTTGAATTTTATGCAAGCAAGAGGAGTTTGTTAGCCTCATAAGTGCATCCCTGCGGAGATAGAGGTTGAAAATTAAGGTTTCATGTGGGTGTGTGGGTAAAAACCAAACTGATCTTCACCGTATCCCATTAAGATACATTGCTGCAATTTGGAATCAAGTTTTCTCCTTTTCTCCTTAGGAACATGAACAAAGGCTTGACACCCAAACACTTGGATGTGAGAATAGGAAACCCTCTTTCCCGGCCACTCTTCATTAGGAATACCAAACTCCAATAGATATGAAGGACTACGATTAATCAAGTAAACAGTTGTGTTGCATACCTCCACCCAGAATTCTTTGCCTAAACCAGCATTAGAAAGCATACATCTAGATTTCTCAAGAATGGTTCTATTCAGCCTTTCCGCTGCCCCATTTTCTTGAGGAGTGTAGGGGACAATCTTAATCCTTCAAATACCATGATCTACGCAAAAACTATCAACTCCAAAGAACAAAATTCACCTCCATTATCCGACTTTAGGCATTTGATTGAAAGTGCTAATTTAAGGATCGATGAAAGATTTCAGATTCAGGAGAGAATGTATGACTGTAATCAGATTGTTGAGATTAAGGAGGTCACTTTTGATCCTGCAGAACCTTTTGAGATTGATAATGAGATCGAAGATGAATCAATTGAGGTTACTGGAACTCCTAAGACTCCAAGGTATGTTAAGAAGAACCATCTAGAAGATGAAATCATTGGTGATGTAAATAGAGGAATGATGACAAGATCAAAAGTAAGAGATTAAATTTGTTTGATTTCTCAAGTTGAACTGAAATCTACTGATGAAGCATGTAGAGATGAATCTTGGATTAAAGCTATGCAGAAAGAATTAGAACATATAAAGAAAAATAACACTTGGGAATTGGTTCCAAGACCTAAAAACAAGAATGTTATAGGAACTAAATGGGTTTTCATAAACAAAATGGATGAAGAAGGAACAGTGGTAAGAAATAAGGCAAGACTGGTTTGTAAAGGCTACTCGCAATAAGAAGGCATAGACTTTGAAGAAATATTTTCACATTTTTCTAGGTTGGAGGTTGTGAGATTATTTCTTGCTTATGTTGCACATAAAGAATTTAAAGTATATATGATGGATGTGAAATCTGCATTTTTGAATGGAGATCTAAAGGAAGAGGTATACATAGAGAAACCTGATGGATTTCCTTTGACAGAAGATGAAGACATGGTATGAAAATTGAAGAAAGCATTTTATAGACTTAAACAAGCACCAAGAGCATGGTATGCAAGACTAGACAAGTATCTACTTCATCTAGGTTTCAGAAAAGGTAATGCAAACAATAATTTATACTTAAGAACTGGTGAAGATGGAATTCTAATCATAGAAGTTTTTGTTGATGATATCATTTTTGGAGGTAATGATGAAATGAGTAAAAGGTTCTCTAAAGAGATGGAAAATGAAATTGAAATGTCAATGATTGGTGAGATGACATTTTTCCTTGGTTTGCAAATTAATCAGAACAAGAATGGTATTTTTATATTTCAGACCAAGTATCTTAAGAAAATGTTGAAGAAATTTGGAATGGAAGATTGTAAACTTGTTGGGACACCCATGGTGACTGGATATAAACTTACTAATAATGATGAAACTCATAGTGTTTTTCAGACAAAGTATAGATTAATGATTGGAGGTCTACAATATCTAACTCGCACCAGACCATATATTTCCAATGTAGTTGGAATTGTGGCAAGATAACAAGAAGATCCTAAAGAGACACACAGTGCTGCTATGAAAAGAATTTACAGATACTTAAAAGGAACAATAGAATATGGATTGTGGTATGGAAAGTCTTTTGAATTTGTTTTACATGCCTATATTGATGTTGATTGGGCAGCTAATGTGGATGATAGAAAGAGTACAAGTGGAGGAGCATTTTTCCTTGAAAAAGGCCAGTTTCATGGTTAAGCAAGAAGAAGGATTGTATTGCTCATTTTACTACTAAATCTAAGTATGTAGTTGCTGATATAAATTGTACACAAGTTGTTTGGATGAAACAAATGTTGAAGGACATTGGAATAATTTTTGAAGAGCCAGTGCTTATCCATTGTGATAACACTAGCATAGTGAATATGTCAAAGAATCATTAATGTATTCAAAGACTAAACATATTTCCATTAAGTATCATTTCTTAAGAGACAAGGTAGCTAAGAAGGAGATCACACTGGAGTATGAAAGCACAAAGGAACAAATAGCAGATATATTTATAAAACCTTTTCCAAAAGAATCTTTTAAGTATCTCAGAATCATGCTTGGGGTGAGAGCCCCTCCCTGTGGTAACTAATTGATGTAGGAATACATCAGTCCAATGGATTTCAGAGATATATCATTTTTTAGACTTGATTTATGGATCTGCTGCTCAGGGGGAGTGATCACAGGAACACTATAGAACACATTTGGGTGATTTTGCACCTGGTTGTTAGACATGAAGATTTGAAAAAGTTATATCTTAAAGAAGAATGAGGAAGATTTATGGCACCATTTTCCATTGTTGTCAAAGAGGGAGAGATTCTATGTGAAAATCCCTACTATTTTAAGGAGAATTGTGTTGAGGATATTGAGAAGATTGTATTGAGAGAGAGTACTTTTAGGTTGATAGATTTTCCCATATGTTTCCATCAATGCCAAAGGGGAGATTGTTGGGTGTTGTTGGAATTGGCTACTACTGATATTGTTAGCATTCATTTTTTTTCATTGATGTCAACATATATTTCTTTAGAGGTTGAATAGAGTAGTTGTTACTATTGTATGATGACTGACAGAAGTATATAGATACTGTACAGATGAATAAGAACAAGAAAAGATGATGATATGAATAAGGATGTATGATGATCTTATTTCTAAGGCCGCTTGGCTTAATGTTTTGATTAAGTAAAAATAGGTTTTGAAAGGACCCGAAACCTTTTAAAATAAAAAATAGTGAAAGATAGAGCGTTGAGAGGACAAAAAAATACTGTGAAGCACCACCAAACAAGTCAAATGGAAATAACAATAGTCCGCACAAAGTGAAACAGAGACCAGGCCAGCTAATTACAACAAAGGGCTATCAAGATTTACATTTAATCCCATCCTTTTATGAATGTAAATTCATATCAAAAGAAGGCTTGGAAGACTTAACTTTCTTTCCTATAACTGTTGTCCATCCATCCTCCACCTTCTCAGCAACATTCTTCCAAGCCAAAGAATTAACACTAGAACCCACAAAAACCTGAGAAATAAGGTTGGCCACACCAACATCCACATTTGGGACAAGTACAGCATCACAATCAATCCCCATTTCCCCCTGGAGAAATAGGGATAGTGTAACTCGTAGCACCAACAGGAAAGATAGCTTATCCAAAGACAACATCAAAAATCCAGTCAGGAGCAGCAGCATCAACACCTAAAAGGATAGCATCAACAGTCTGAACCAAGGCATCATTTGAAACAACATCAGTAGCACCATCCTTAGCATTATCATCTTGAGAGGAGCTAAGAACCAAACCACCATCCTTAGATTTAGGAACTATTTAATGGTGGTCAGAAGCCCCCAACCACCAAGAAGGTGATTTCTTCAATTTAACCTTATTCGATAAACATTGAGTAGCAATATGACTAGGCTTGTGGTATTTCCTGCATCTGAACGAGATTCCCTCATAATCTAGATTCTAGATTCAAGATCCCTTAGGAGAAGCAAGAGTAATCTTCTCAGGGAGACCCTTAGAAACATCAACCTCCACTAGGATATGAGCATACATCAGATAAAAAATGTCAGAGGAAACTAGATCAACCATCTCAAAATCCCCTATAGCCTCCCCCACAGATCCAAAAATAGAATCCAACCAAAGATGAAGGGGAAGATTTGGGAGCCTCACCCATAAGGGTATTTTATTAAAGGTCTCATCAAGAGGATCAAAATCCTGATACCAAGGTTTGGTCAGTAGGGGGAAACGCTCCTCCCAAGTGAAACAACTATCACACAAATAGTTTTCCTATCTTCATTATTTTCAAACTTTGCAATAAAAAAACCCTTTTCCACAAGGTATATCTGAATGGTATATGATAAAATGGGTTCCCAATGTTTTAAAATCCAAGCATACAAGTTCAATGGAGAGGGCCAAAACCCCCTAAATCTAAAGATAGCAGCATTAGAGGAAAAATCCTCTAAATTTCTAAAGATCTCATCAACTATATCAGAATCTAGTTTTACCACATTAGGAGCACTTATAGAGACAGGCTTTACAGAAGGAGAGAAGAAGGGGAGGCCCCTGCTCCTCGATACTGAGGACAAATCTATATCTGCTTCAAATGCAACCATGTCTACATAAGAAATAGAGCCAGTAGACCCACTAATCCCCTTCACATCAGAGGACTCTGGAAGCACCCCAAGATGCATAGATCCCTTGTTGATCAACACCATAGTAGCCTCACCATGCCCAGACACTAGCACGCCAGCAGAAGAGTTCAAACCTGACAGCTAGGAAATAGCAGCAGAAGATTTCAAATGCGACATTGTGGGACCTCCAACTCCCTTTAGGGATTAACCCCAAAATAGTAAAATAGAAGATATATATGAGTTACATATTGGATGAGTTACATATGTTTTAGTGAAGACTGGTTTCTGGACTGTGACAGTGATGTTTAACAGAGCAAGTCTCTCTATTTTGGGGATATCTTACAAGCAATGATGACTCAGGTTATGTGAGCTTCAGTGATGACAGAAGACATGTTGAGGAATTTTTGGTATGGGACACAAGTCGTATCATTGTTGGTGATGTTAGTTGTGACATGTATTCTAGAGGAGACCTATTTGGGTCTGACTTCAGGGTTCTAGCATGTATTGTGGATTTCAAGCATAGATTACGGATCTTAGATTATATTTGATGAATTGTAATTGATGTTTAATTTTTATAGGTACCGTGTGTATCTTAGCAAGGGGTTAAATAATTATTTGTATATTGGGAAAGCTTAATTGGCAGACCTAGTCAATTATTGTAATAGAGTATATATGAGAGATCTTTTCTTTTGAAAAGATGTGTGTATGATGAGAAGGTGATTAGCAAAGACAAAGAAGTGTGGAATTTGTGAAGCTTGATTGACTGTTGGATGTAGAGAAGAGTTTATGAATATAGTACTTCATTGGAATTGACCAAGAAAAGATAGTTTCTATCAGACAGTTCACTAGATTTTATATTTCCTATATACACTTGTTTGGATTGTAAATCCTTAAGAGTGGCTTTAACCTTCTTTGGGCAGTGTGCCTGGGTAGTGAGCCCACTATTACTCATGAATCCTAACAGGGTATATCCTTTAAAATGTACTATGTACTATAATGTTGTAATAAGCTCCTAACAGGGCTAAATATTTTAATAGGGATACTATACTCTTAGAACATTATTTGTGGGTGCTAATTCCCATCGGGGTTTTACCTTTAACAAGGTTTCCTCGACAACAAAGGATTGTGTTATTGTGTTGGCATTTACTATGTTATCATTTGGATTGAAGTTTTGGTTTATAAAGTTAAGGTCTAATAATTTGTCTCAAAAATGATTCACCCCCCCTCTCAGTTGTGTTGGTGGACTGTTATTCCTAATAACCACTTTGATTTTCAACAAGTTCTTTGAAAACTTTAAATTTTTAAAACACTTCTAATTTTTGAGAAAGCATATAAATCTAGACTTTCCTAGTACAATCATCAAAGAAGGTAAAAAAATAATTTGTGCCTCCATGAGAGGTTACCTCTGAAGGACCGAAGACATTCGAGTGCACTAACTCCAAAGGTGTTGTCTTCTTATCGTGTCCATCCTTCAAGAAGTTGATTCGTCTTTTTTTCCCACGAAGACAATGTTCGCAAAACTCCAAATTTGCAGATTGAAGACCCAGTAGTTGTTCTCAGTTGAGCATAACCTCAAGGCCTTTCTTTCTCATGTGGCCTAATCTTTGATTCCAAAGAACCACATCGCTTCCCACAATATTCATAGCAGCTCCCACCTCACCAATGGTTTCTACAATACAGAGACTGCCAACTTTGTCTCCTTTTGCAATCACCAAAGAACCTTTAGAGACTTTCCATGTGTCTGTGAGAGAGTGAGAAAGCCTTGTGTATATAGTTGGCTTACAAAAATTAGATTTCTCTTTAATTTGGGAACATGGCATACTTCTTTTAGCAACCATTTGATTCCTCCAGCAAAACATCACTTTTTCCAACAATCTCACAAGCTTTGTTGTCACCCAAATAAACATGTCCAAAATTACCTTCTTGATAATTTGAGAAGGCCTCCATGCAAGAAGAGGCATGAAAGGAAGCACCAGAATCAATTACCCATGAATTTGATTTTGTATCAGTTCTTGATAGTATCAGAATACCATCACCCTTATCATGAGTTATGTTCGTTTCACTGTCCAACACCCTTTCTTGTTCCTTCTTTTATTTTCTACAATCCTTCTTGACATGGCCTCATTTTCTGCAAATCCAGCAATCACCTTGTCTACCTTGGGAATATGATCTTCTTGTAGATTTATACCTCCTATTGGAATTATTTATGCCTCTATTATGACTTCTTCCCCTATTTTCAGTACTCACCATCATTAAAGCTTCGCTTGTTGAAGAATCCATGTTCTTTCCTCTCATTTCTTCGCTAAGAAGAGTCGCTAAAACTTCAGCAAAGGATAGCTATTTTGAGATTGATGTTATATTTCTAATAGTTGTTACAACTCCATCCCAGCTATTCAGAAGAGATAATAATAGTAAAATAGCCTTGTTCTCATCGTCTTGCTTCATGCCAATAGAATATGCTTGGCTAATCAAGGTATCGAATTCATTGAGATGATTCGTCATAGCATCACCTTCCCTCATCTTTAATTTGTATATTCTCTTCATGATGAAGACTTTATTTTCAACGGATGTCGTCGCATATGTGGCTGAGAGCTTGTCCCATACCACCTTTGTTTTTGCTTCATTTGCAAAATTGTACAATACATTATCATTGAGAGAGAGAGAAATATTGTTGTCATGGCCTTTTCATCGAGTCATTCCCAATCTTCGTTACTTATCATAGCAGGTTTCTTTGATTTTTCCTCAAGAGAAATTGAGAGAATTTTCTTGATGAGAGGTGATTTCATCTGTATCTTCCATATCTCAAAATTCTTCCCTGCAAACTTTTGCACCCTTGAATCTTTCGTAGCTTTGGAAAATATCTGTAAATTTCTGAATCAATTGTTCAACTAGCTCTGATACCAATTATAAAATACTAGATGAAACAAAAATAGAGATGCAGATATTAAAAGAATCAATAACACAAAGAACAGAACACCGAGTTTATCGTGGTTCACCAAATATAGATACGTCCACACTGAGTAGGGGATTTTATTATATCAAACTGAATTAAGTTCCAAGTTACAACAGCAACAATACCGAGTTTATCGTGGTTCACCAAATATAGATACGTCCACACTGAGTAGGGGATTTTATTATATCAAACTGAATTAAGTTCCAAGTTACAAAAGCCCCAATTCTCCATGTAGGTCTTATAAACCTCATCGTTGATTATGCTAGGAATCATATTCCCGATCCCATTCCCGCACAAGTCAAAAAGAGGAAGATTGTGGGGACTATGCCCAGTTCCTCAAAATCCAAGAAAGCATCCATTTCCTCTGGCCCGTCTTCTTCTTTACCCCCAGTTGTGTTGAAGAACCCTAATCTCTCTAGAGGTGATGATGATTTGGATAAGACTGCTCTCGTTATTCCCCCCCGTCTTCCTATCCAGTCTCCGGGTGGTATGGAGCACATCTCTCGGGACTCTATTTTTGATGATGCCCAGATTAGTCAGCAGGGACCTAGTACTGAGTTTCCCAACACCCCTGTGGAAAAGGTTATGGTGGACCATGATAACATTAATGCTAAGGGAAGTAGTTTCCTCCCTAAGTCTGGGGAAAAAGTTAATTCTGGTCTGACTAAAGAGTATGATGTTCATAAGGAGACTAAAGGGACTGAAACTGTGAAGATTAAAGAAGCAGATACTAAAACAGTTGATAGTAATGCGGAACATTCTGGGGATAATAGCTTCAAAGTTCTTGAAGAGGACATTTCTGAGCCGTATGAATCCCCGAGCCATGAGCAGGATAATAGGAAAGAGGAAAGAGATAGAACTTTCAAAGGCAATAAAATTCAGTCGCTTCATGCTGATATCCGCAGGATGGACAGCGAGGTGAGAAGGACAACTATCTTGTCTCCTCTGGAAATAGCTAAAAATAAATCAATTTACAGTTATAATTTTGATAAGTGGGTTCAATCTGATCTGGTGGAACTAAAGAACAGATGCATTAAACTGGAGAATAAGATCTCCATGATTGAGGAAACTATAAATGTTATCAGGAATGACTTCTCCCAAAATCCCAATGCTTCTGCTAATGATGATGTTGAGGAAAAAATTAGAAATGTTGTTGAAGCAGCTATGATTCCCATTCAGAAGAAAATTGAAGGGAATGAAGATATGCTAAAACACTTGCTCACTTTGGTAAACACTGGAATGAAGGCCACGCTCGAGAATCTGATGTCTCTGAGCACTTGGCTGGAAAACAATAAAGACAATGCTAAGCACCCTGTTTCCTTCCAGCACTCGGGACCTGGAACTCGCACTAGATCTAAGGTGTAGAAGAATGAAGATCCAGATCTTCAGAAGCTGAGAGAGAACGTGACAACTATGAAGAGTCAGCTGATGGACTCTGAATGCCTTCTGAAAACCCTGCTCTGATTTTGGTGCTGGCGGGCCTCTTCTCTGTTTTCTTTCCAGCAGTTTTTTTGTTCCTTTTGTTTAGTTGGTTTTTGTTGCTATATCTGGGTTATGACCCTCTATTGATTGTTCCCATCTCTGGGTCAATCTGATGCTCGTAGGGCTTTTTTTTCCCCTCCTCTCGTTGTTTTGTTAAAGGGTTTCGGGGTTCCCTTCAAAACCTTCTTTTACCGTAATCAAAAACAATATATAAACCATTAAAAAAAAGAATATGAGAGGTTATTTGAAAGTGGAGGGAAAGCCAACTATGACCATTGGACTTCAACTTAACAACCCCTACCATTGTTTTCTCTGATGTGTTATGATGAAGATAAATGGAGTAGTATCTGCACACCAATCAAAGCATCAAAAATGGGGAATCATAAGGAATCATAAGGAATCATAAGGGATGCATAAAATGGTCAATGCTATGGTAGATTTGTTTGCAAATTGTAAAGGTGTTGATAGGTATTGAACAGTTAGAGTTCCTCAAAGGTTTTTGATCTCAAGGAATGTCGTGTTTGCAGGATATCTTTGAATATGTTTTGTTGAAAAAAGCTTAGAAATAAAATGCAGTGGGTGGATGTGAATCTAGAGTTAAAACCTTTGCCAATGATTTCCATGTCCGTGTTGGAATGAAAAGATCCATCAAATGTGATGGCAGTTTCTATATAATTTTTTACGAAATGGATATGGTGAGACGGCTTTGAATTCTTCAAAGACAAATACAATATGCAGTCTTAATGCCCAATTTCCCAATTTCTTCTAGCATAGTACCCCTTGTCGGCACTAATATGGGAGTTTTGGATCAAGTCATGAATGTCCATCAAAGAATTAAAATAGAGAATGGACACCCATCAGTGTATAGGAAAGGCATGCACTGTATTCTGAATGCCTCAAAAGAAAGTGGTCGTGTAGTCTGCCATGGTTATAGGGCATGGATGATATGGATTCATTGAAAGGGCTCCATAAATAGTCAAGCAAATGCATACTGTAGATGTAGGGTTGCATCCAACATTTTCCAACATCTTCACTACATATATGTCTCAAAATGGTAAATCTGGAATAGGGTATGGTCATCCTACAAAGTATAAAGATTGGAAGTCTGGTTTCAAATCTTGTTGTTGCAAAAGCTCCAGTAGGCGTGAATGTATTGAGGCATGACATGGAATTTTTTTTAAACAAGAAAAAAGGGTTTTCTGTATCTTTTAAATTCTCTAGTAAATAGGTATGCAAATGTAGAATTTTGTAGTAGAGTATGAGCATTTCCAAGTGGGCACGCACACAATGGATTTTGTCCTATGCATAGATTTTACTATTGTGGTCTCTGATAGATAGAGGAATATTGCAAGTTATCATTGAAAATTTTTAGTGCATGACGCTATGGAGATTGTTGAATGTTATAGTATAATAGTGTCAAGTTTCTCTATCATAATTTCATGAGATTTTACATGGAACAAGGGATGTGGGTCAGAATCTCAGAGACCATAGATTGAAAATAAATTCACTGAGTAAGAGGATAGCAATGGTAATATTATTTTTAATCAGGGGCCTAAAGTTCTGAAGCATTTTTATTCTCACTTCAAGTGAAAATATATGGGGTATTCTGGTGAAGGGGAAGAGTAAAAGTGCAGCTCTACATTATTATTGCTACCCATTTATAAAATATTTACTAGAAAGGAGATTGTTTTTCACAGATGTGAAAAATGGATTTCACTAATGGTGTGAATGAGTAAATATGAATAGGTGAAAATGCAGTAGGAGAGTGAAATGTTCTCACTTGAAAATAAATGATGTTTTCAAAGGCATGTGGAAAATGACAAGCTGAGGAGTAAGATGGAAACATTTTGAAAGGGGCCTACAATAGAGAGATTGATAACCATATGAATTGGTAATTAACAAAGGGGTGAAAAGTATATTCATTTGAAAGGAAAAGTGGGACGCCAAAAAATAAAATCATATTATTTTTTGTGCAACCAAAGTGGAAAACTGTAGAATAAAGAATAATTAGCAGATGAGACCAAAAGGGAAAGACAAAAGAGCATACTGAGCTAGAGAAGATATTTTCAGTACAGAAAAAGAGATTTTTTTATTTTAATTTTTTTCAAATTATAGATTTTGGAGGAAGGGGACACATGTCAACATCAGAATACTTTTAGGTTTCCTTTATTCTCTTTATATCTTTTTTTTTCTTCTTATGTGTAAGGGTTCCAATAGGAGTTCCAATAGGAGTTCCATTTTTAGTTCCTGCCAATAGGCAGGATACTATAGCATTCCCTTGGATGTTATTTAATTATTTTGTGTTTTGTGTTGTCCAATAGGAATTTAGAATTTTCAGGAACATAGAAGTTAATGTAATGTTTCTAAAATTTTCCAATTTTTAAAACCTTTTTAGAAAATATTTTCTATTTTCTGATTGGTAGATACAATGAATAGTCATTGATTGGTATCTTTTTGTAAAAGATTAATTTAAACAATTTTTTTGGCACCTTCAGCTTTTTCGTCAGGAGTATGGCCTATTTAGGTTCCATTAATGTTTTTGTTTACAACTGACTATGTGGAGTATTTTCCCTACACAATCCAATGGTCATTGTGCATATAAATGTATTGTTCAAAAAAAATCTTTGCTCAATGATTGCGGCTAAGGAGTTAGGAATTTTAACTTAATAACAGCCCATTTTCTGGAACCTTCAAGTTAGTTCTTGATCATCAATATGTTAGGAATTTAAATCTAATAACATTCAATATTGTGGAACATTCAAGTTAGTTCTTGTTCAGAATTTTAATTTAATAACAGCCGATATTCTGGAACATTCAAGTTAGTTCTTGTTCGTCTATATGTATTTGCCAGTTACTTCTGGAAATGATTAAATCCAATCATAGAAGAAGTGCCAGAAAATCTCTCAACTTGCAAGGTACATTTTTTAATGTGGCTGTTTAAAAAACTTATTATTTAGCTTGTTGCTAGGTTATGGTACATGTAGCTGTTGTGTAGGCTTTTTTTTATTTTCATCGCTTTATTATTTTGTGGATGATTATTCTGCATTTTCCTTTCTGTAAACAAATATTGTTTTTAAATTTCTCTGGTGCAGCTCTCGTTTTGCCTGATTATAAAGATTTAAGTGAGATGAGAAGATTATTGTCTTGGTCACCTGATTGCTGGGCATATTATCACTAAGAATATATCACTATTTTTCTTTTATTTTTTTTCCATGAAATTGAGTCTGTAGATTTCTCATCACAATGCTTTTGCTCATGTCCCGATGCTTTTCTTGTTTTTTGTATTTTTCCATATGCTTTTCCTTTGCTGGGTACAGTATGCAAATCTGAATATATATTTTCTCCAATATTTGTTATATGACTCGTTATTTCTAGTTTTTTTGGACAATTATTTGTCTGGTCTTCCTAATGCTCTAGTGTTCTCAAATTCACTCCTAGTATCATTTTTTGTTTATTTATATATTTGTTATTATAGTTTGCAAATATTTTAGTTGTGTTCTATTTTTTCTAGGCTTAAAGATGTTGTCTCTGATATGGTTTAACATGTGCTATTTCTCAATTTCCATAATTTCCACCAAGTTGATCAATTTCTCTATAAGCATCTAATTATCTTATTGTTTTTACTTCTCTTCAACCAATTCTACAAATATGAAATTTTGCATGAGCTTTCCTTGCTTCTACAACTTTTAGCTCCCTTTGAGAATGGATGAGCTTTCCTTCCTTCCTAGTCTTCTAGCCCCTTTTCAATTTCCTTGACTCTATAGCATGTATTACTTGGCTAATTACATAAGTGGTGAGGATATGGGATTTTGGGTGCCTTTGTCCTCCTTTCCTCATCTTTGTGAGCTTCTTCCCAAACTTTCTCCCATCATCCTGGTAAATATCCAACCAAAGCCTCTTAAGCTCTTGGGCCTGAGAAATGGATGTGTGGTTGAAGAGAATAAGATCCCAGTAGAACTAATTTTTCAATCCCTTCAATTTCTCTTCATTTGGAACCATAACCTCTTGATGAAGCTCACCATTACATTATGCAGAATAATATTATAAATGGATTATTTTGGCTTATGGTTAATGTACTCTGTATTGGTTCAATTTTTTGATGTCTGTAAGCCCAAGCCCACGTGCTTCTCTTTGATTTACGTATCTCTTATTAGCATATTTAAAAATCTAAAAGACCCCTAACCCCATCAATGTGAGACTAAACCCACAACCCTATCCCTTCCACTCCCTTCACCAAACACTCCCCAGCCGCCACCCCTTCTCCACCAATCTTCCTACCCTACCCACGGCTTCACTACCCTACCATGCCTCTTCCCTCTACCCTTTGATTCTCTCCCCATCCTTCTTCCCTCCCAGCCACCACCATCTTCCGCACCACCCACCCCATGCTTCAAACCACCCACCCCACGCTACCCTATACTCCTTTCTCCCCCACCTGTGCACAACCTCTTCCTGTCACCTTTCTTCTCGCCCGCGCCAACTCGCAACCTCTCCCTACCTGTTGCTTCCTCCATGCAGCCACTCTTCCCCACTTCAAACCCTCCCTTTACTGTGCTACAGCCCTACCTCCACCCAAACCGCCACTCTCCACTAGACCACGGATCCTCTACCGCTGCAAAACCCTCCTTTACCACCTCTCCTTAGCCTCTATGCCTAAGCACCGCCTGAACACCACCCAAACCAACTACCTCCGCTCACGGATAGTAGCTTAAATTTGACGTTTTTCTAGATGTTTTTGCAGGGTTATTGGCTTTTCACGATGGCCAAAAGATAGTCAAATTTAATCTCCCAAAATTATGATGTCAACAACATTTTAAAAATCATTGCATTCACCATTGGATTTTTTTATTTACAGTCTAATTTCAAATCATCATAACTTGCTTGTATCAAGTCCTATTTCAAGCATTTTTTTTATTTGGGGTAGAATTTCATAATGATCACTATGGTGGGGTTTGTTTCTATTTTTTCTTGATGGATTTATTAGAAATCACATATTTTGATGACTATACTTGCTTAATCCTCTGATCTGCATCTTCCAGAGTCTCGTACGGGCTCGTACGGTAACCTTTTTGAGTGGCTTTTTTTAAAGTGCGTGATTTCTCATCTAGTTTCTAAATATGCAATCAGATTTATGATTTTTTGATTTTTCTAACGCTGACAAGTTTTGGGCTTTGTTTTTCTCTGGATTATCTTATTGGTTTCAGCCTAACAGTGGTTTGCAGGACATTGAAAAAGAAGACTAAAACACAGACTACTAACGAATCGTCTTGCAGGTTGCCTTGATCAATAGAACGCTAAACATTGTGCTTGCATATTGTTTTTGTTTTATTAAAATAGGAACGCATATTCAAGACTTTTTAATATGAACTTCTATTTGGTGTTTTAGGGATGGCAATAATGTCAGGAAACTATGCTCTCACCCTTTTGGGATGATCAGAAATCTAGAAACATTTATTGTCATTCATCATTTGAGATCTACAACTTTAGATGGCCTGTCTAAGTGGGAAAAAGTACTCACCCTTGGAGAATGACCCAAGTGAGAACAAGCTAATGCTAAGATTCTTCGACTCACTATAATAAAAATGCTTCCTTGAGGCCAAAACCTCAGAAGATAAGTGGTATTTGAGCTTATACTCGGCTCTCACCTAACACAAAGCAGGGCCTCTAAGTCTCAATCACATATTGTGAACTGCTTGTGCTAAGGTGCTCTGTGGGGTTAGTAGCCTGAATCGAACTTGCACAAACATAGAGGATACACTTAAATGGAGACCCTTACTAAAACCCTTTTCAGCTAGTGGCCAAAATCCTTTTCTACTTGTTGATATGGGCATTGTGAGATGCGCATGCCTAAGAAACCTCCCATGTACCCCTCTTATTGAGACAGTAAATTTATCAAGATCCTCAGATCTTGAGAAATTGGAAGCTTGGTAGGCTTGAGAAGTGTGTGCCATGGAGGGGAGCTAGTGCTGCCAATCTTCTAACTGACCAACTTAAAAGGGTATTTTATTGTAAGAGGATTCAAACAAGTATTATTTATTTCTTGCCACCTAGGAATAGGGTTTTCTTGATGTTCTTGAATAGCTAAGGGCTTCTTGATGTGTATAGTGTGAGTGTTCATAACAACAACAACAATCAAACAATCAAATAATCTAGCAAATAGTACACTTTAGGTACGTGTCTGTCATATCTCATCTAAAAAATCAAATCAAACATCAAAATGATCAACGATTCAAAATCTACACTCTCAGTGTTAATTGTCAACTCTTGTCCAATTTTTCTGCATCTACTATCAAAACTCTGCAAATCTATCAACTTTCTGTCCAATTCTGTATTATATTGTGAAGGTTATGTCTGAACTTTCACAATCTGTGTTCTCATCAACATCATCACTGGTTTGTCTTTTACTGAAATCTGTTGACAGTCTGACTCGTTGTTGTTTTGAAATTTGATTTCATTGTGCTAGTCCAAGTGACTTGTTATCTTATCATATTTGTCTGCACTATCCTTATCCTGAGTTGCGAGAGCGGGTTTGTTAACCTTGACTCAAGATCAGAGTCATTTCTTCTCTCTCTCAGTTGGAATTTATCTCCTTTATCCTTTGGTCTTGGACTTAATCAGCACTTTAGATATCACTTCAGCACCTGACAGTCAATCAATCGATTAGTCATACCCCCTCTTCAATCTTCTATGCAAGCGCATCAACTCAATATTACAATAAATAAAATAAAATGGGCTAAAGCTTATGGTCCTAACAATGCACAAGAAGAGATTCTTATGGCAGCTCTATCAAAATAGCTTGAATCTTTAAAATTTGAAATCCAAGAATTAAAGGGAGAAAAGGATACACCATCCAACAAGTCCTCATCTATCTTTCCTTTTCTCTATGATCAGAAGTCATCCATACTTCCTTCCTCTTCAAAATCAAAGTAAAGTCTTTCTATCTATAAAAGAAAGATATTGTAAGTCAAGCAGTGTCTAATTATCCTTTAGGGAGAATCTTTACTCCTTTGGGACAATCTTATAAATCAGCATTGGAAGAACTTTTTGAGAATGATCTCATCACATTACCTCAAGCCACATCACATGGAAAAAGATTCTTGAGTACCTATTGTGCATATCATCGACACAATGAGCATAAAACTTCATATTGCATGGAGTTCATGAAACATAAAATCCAAGATCTCCTAGATAATGGCGTAATCAAAGTGGAAAATTCTAATGAATCAACTAGTGAAGATACTAATCTCAATCATGATCAATATCAAGAATCCATGTCTAGCAATGGTTTGCAGATCACATCTACTTCTTCCACCATTCCTCCATCTCCTAAAGCTTCAAAACTAGCCACACCATCTCTATCAAGAACTGAGCCTAATGACGACTATGTCTACCATCAAGGACTACCTCTAAAAGAGATCCAAGCTAATCAACATATGACTACAAGTCTTTCTCAGGCTTCAACAATCATCGAACCAAAGCTTCCATGTTCTTCAATGTTTATCATGCCTATTCCAAATGATGGCCCATCAAAGAGTCAAGATTCCTTCATGCAGATCAAAACTCCTACCTCATCCTTAAAAGTGGCTCCATGTCTAGAGGGAAATCCAAAGTGTGAAGAAACAAATATCTCTAATGATCAATATCAAGACACCATCCATCATTATCCAACAGTTGACCAAAATCACATATCTCAAGAGTCCCATGATGATTTCATCATCCCCTTCCATTTCTTCCCAGAAGAAACTCTTACAACTCCTATATCTTATCCATATCCCAAGCAAGATCAAGATATCCTTTCTGGTATCTCTAATGGGCCTATTATAAATCAAGAGAAAGGTACCCTTTGTACACCATCTAATGATCCTTGTCAAGATCAGAGCATCCCATCATCCCCTTGTCATGCTCCTCCACATCCACCTCAAGAAAACATCATTCCTCCAAATCCCTTGCAAAAAAATAAATCCCCTCAAGCTTCAGTTTCTCCTATCAAAGCTACTCATGAGCCTACAGCTATAAAGATGACTCCTAATGATGAGATCCTTGGCAATGCAGCTCACTCTAAATATTTTGATATCCCTTCCACACCTTATATACCTCCATTCAAACATAAGCATCAACCTTCACCATCCTCCAAGTCCATTCTTGGTCCCTATATCCCAAAGTTAAAACCTTCAAACCTTCCATCTATATTGGGTTATTATATCCCTCCATCCACCATGCCTATAACTACTAGTTTTTCATCCACTTACCCCATCCCCTATCAAGATCAACAAAAACATGCATCCTTGAAATCTTCCTATCAACCCATCCATATGAACCAGTCATATCAGCTCTATCCATCCACAATTCCCAAGTATTTTGGAAGCAATTTGGATGTGCAACAAAGAAATAAAAAATCCAAGAATCCACGTACATATGAAGATCACTATGTCGAATCTAATCAACATGTGACTAAAAAAAAAAGGAAATATTCAAGAGACCACAAAGGTCCACTGAGAAAACAATAATATCAAAGCAAACATGGGTTCCTAAATCCATCATGGAAGAATTGCGTTCTAAATCCAAGCAAAGAATAACACCAAAGAAAATATGGGTTCCTAAATCCATCATGGAGGAATTGCATTCTAAATCATCCCAAAGCAAAGGAAAATCAAAAGCTATGTGGATTCCCAAGTCTCTTCCAAAGGACTTGGATACAAAAAGAAAATCATAAGTTATGTGGATTCCCAAGATCCTCTTAAAAGGCTTGAACAAAAAGGAAAAGTCAGAGTTGGCATCCAAGCTTCCAAAGTCTTCCACTTCATCTCCATCTAAACATCTCCCATATTCTAACTCTATTTTGGGTCCTCATGTCCCAAAATACATTACCTTGAATACTTCATCTATCTTGGGTCCTCGTGTACCAAGATCCATAGCCACTCACACATCAAAGTCTCAAGCTATTCCATCCACTTTTCCTCCATTTGTCCACTATCCTTCAAGGGGTGTTTCATTTTTGATCTTATCACCATACCCTATCCAATATCTTGCACCTACCTCTTACTCATCCATCACATGTCCTTCCATTCCTCTTATCCAATCCATCATATAATTCCTTGGCTACCATCTTCCTTATCCTCCACATCCTTTCTTCCCTACCATCACCTTATCAACATCTTTGAGCATACTTTTAGTGGCCTTGGCCCATAATAGCATACCTTTCAAAGGAGCACTGTCCAAAGAGAAGGAAGCTTAATTTCCTCCATAAAATCCAAAAAAAAAAAAAAAGTGCCTTGGTAAAAACCTGGTAAACAGGCACCTTGGTAGCAAAAGTAAAGATAAATCAATCTGTCCTATGGTGAAAACCACTTCTTGTGGCGCCTTAGATAAGTACCATGATGAAAACCTGGCAAACAGGTGTCATGCTTCATTCCTCCTACTTACACTCTTCACTTGGGGCAAGTTCCTTCCATGTCATCTTATCCATCATATCTTACATCCAACTAGTCCATGAGGATCCATGTTCCTTCTAGTGATCTTGACAAGGTTGAGCATATCCATGAGAATCATGTATCTTGATATTCATCATCATTTCCATCAGCCTATTCACTTTCTCTCATCCATGGCACCCTATCGTGATCTTTCTTATCCCAAGCCTATCATTCTTATCTCTGAGCATTCCTACCATAATCCAAAACCATTCACTTATACCTCCATCGCCCTTTATCCTGATTGCGCTATCATAGCTATATCCTATCCTATCAAATTGACCCCTTGGTCTTGATCAAAATTTGAAAAACAAGTTATTAGAAGTCTCTTGACATGTCCATTCTTTTGGACCACATGCTTTTCATGACATCAGGTAATTATCTTATATGTTATCCAGCACCACTCCATGAGCCTATATTTCCATATTCATTTTTTCCCTAGCTTGGGTAATCTTGAGGAGACTATCTTTGAGGGTTGCATTCACCCTCTTCATCCATCATTATCTATTCTCCTCATCCATCAGCTTTCTAATCCATATGTAATGACCTCTACCTTGCTAGACATTGGGTCAAACCAATGTGATCTTTCTTGAGATCGGTTAATCTCTAAAAAATCTAAAAATTGGAAAATGTCTTGAAAAAATGATCATCTTGATGAAAACCTAGCAATAGGTGCCTTGATGCATCAATCAAAAAATAAAAAATACAAAAAAATAGAAAAAAGGATGGTGAAACAGACATGCTTAGTAGGTTTTCAATGATCACATCATCAAGAAAGACCCCATCACTTGGGGCATCTCAGCTTCATCGCATCACATCAAGTTGACATTATCATAAATAAAAAGCAACTCAATCAACTGTCTTATAGAGTGATGGATACACTCAAAACCAGAAAGATCGATCTTAGACGAGCCATTCATTTTTGAAACTAGACACATTGATCAAATTGGCTTCATCGCTTCAAATCAAGTCAGTTTTTGCTAGCAAAATCTCTGCTAAGTAGGTGAAAACCTAGTAAAAAGGTGCCTCTTATACCTCATCACTCCATCTATCAATGCTAAGTCTTGGAATCAATCCTTTGCTTCAGTTTGTACATATCTTTTAGTCACTTTTGTGACACTCTAGTTCTTTTGAGAACCCTCCTTGCTTGAAACCAATCCAGAGTCATAACCTGGAGGCAATCGAATTGGTTTTGTCCTCCCAGTATGAGTCAAGTCAGTCATCACAATCATAGTTTTATACTAGGGGCATGGTTCCCCAAATTTGATCGCATCCTTGGCTTATACCAGAGTCAGTAAACTTGTCATTTTTGAAGGACAACTCGCTACTGATGCAAACAGGTATTTCTCAACACCACAATCAACAGTATTTCTTAACACTATCTTTGGATGCATTTGTGTTTCTTAACACACATTGGATTTTGCAAATGTAAACAACAGATCGATAGCACTCAAACACAAAGCACTCACAAGCCAATCGTGTTTATCAACACCTCATACATATATACATCTAAAAACTTTTAAATTGGCTGAAGTATGCTGAACTTCTATTTGTATGATGTCTGTTCTCATTGATTTTCATTAATCTTTTCTTTGTCTACTGCTTGTTGGTGTGGTCCCAATGATCCAGCACCATCAAATAAACTAGGTGTATGTGGTAAGAGCTCTTGCATGAAGGTGAAAATGCCTCACATCCCTCGATCATGTTTACTTGTACGCCAAGGTGAGGTCAAAACTATCTCCTTGACTATTATTGCTATGTTTATTTATGCAAGATCGCACTCATGGTTATCTTAGCTTTGAATGCCTCGATACTGGTGTACTCTTGCTACATCAACTTAAAACAATGTTCAGGTCATCTCAGCTTTTGTGTCTTGATGCTTATGTTGGTTTCTCATATCTTATTCGATGAAATTCATATTCATATTCTTATGGTCGCAGTGGCACCAGTAAAGATTGTATCTGTAGACACCTAAAAATGGTTCATTGCCTATGCCCCCTTTTTAACATGTCTTTTGTATTGTGTGTTTGATCTTTAGCATTCACTAATGTTGTGTCATTCTTCCATCGTTCAATTATTTACTGAAAATTATACTTTCTCTATCAAATCGATCATTTTCCAAATCATTTCCAAACCTCCCTAAACCGATCCTATTCGATCCTAAACCATCCCAAACCTTCCTAAACCGATCCTATTTGATCCTAAACCATTCCAAACCTTCCTAAATCAGTTCAAACCCTTCCTATTCTATTCCTAATCATTTGTAGAATTGTCTAGACTCATTTCTGACCATTCTGGGGCATTGTCCAAGCTCATTGATGCCTAATCAAACCCTAATTCCAATTTCATCAATCTTATCATCATTTCAGGAGCATTGTCCAAGATCATCAATGCTTTGTATCCTTTTAATCAACCATTTGATAACACTGTCAAAGATCATCAGTGCTATTTCTATCAATCTATCAATTTCAATTCAATAGTGTTGCTCATTATTGTCAATGCTATTTCTGATCGTCATTTCGGGAACATTATCAAAGATCATCAATGTTTCCCCATTTCAATCTTACAACGCCATCAAAGTTCATTGGCATTTTTCAATCATTTCCAATCATCATTATCTGGGCGCATTGTCAAAGCTCATCGATGCCTTGTGATTTTCCTAAATTATTCCAGAACCCTCAGAATTAACCTTAATTCTTATCGACATTATCAAAATTCTTTCAATTCAACATCAACACCTTCAATTTGACCTATTCTCTACTAATTTCCCCTTTGGATGAATAACCCATAATTTATCCTAAGTCCTAATTGGATAAATAAACAAACTTTATTTATTCCCTATTTCCCTAAGTCTCCAAAAATTAATTAATTTCTATTAGTTAATTAGGTAATTTCCATTTATGAGATTTTTATAATTTCATAAATCTAATTTTGATTTTGAGGAATATTTGAGAATATGGAATTATTGATTTGATGAAAGATTCATAATCTCACCTAAATATCATATCCCTTAATTGAGGATTCTCATCCCTACTAAGGTACTTCCTAAATATCTCCAAATATTTTCAATATCCCCTCAATATCTCTCCCCCATTTCATGCTTCCAAGCATCCTACCAACCAAAATCTTGGTTGGTGCATGGATTTTGTGCAATCTCACCTAATTGATCCTTATTTTCTATAAAATGGATTCATTTCTCTCATTCAAGGTTAGACCACTATCTTCTAGTATTCTCATTTGCAAATTCAATGTTGTCAAGAGTCTTTGTGCAATCTTGTTATTGTCAAAGAGCCAACATTAATCTAATTATGGAGAAGAAAGAAGGACATGGGAGCTTCATCTAAAGGGGGTTCTTAGATTTTTATGCTTTACTTTTGTGAATCCTTGTTTTAGATGGCTTTCATGATAGATTAGATAGGTAGGCATGTTATTTAGGGTTTGTGGTCCCCTAGATATACTAAATAGGCCTTTTATGATCTTAAATTTGGTGAACCCAACACGAACATGCATAAATGATGATATTTTTGTGTTTTTGTGTCCTTTTCAGGTGCTGGAAGAGAGCTACGCGGGTGGTCATAGAAGCTATGCAGGTGGTCATTGTAACTGCGCAGGTGGTCATAGAAGCTGCGCAGGTGGTCATTGTACCTACGCAGGTGGTCATAGAAGCTGCACAGGTGGTACCAAGACCTACGCAGGTGGCTGTTTAGCTACACAGTTGGTTAGACGAGAGGCATTTTTTAGGGTTTAGGGTTATTCTTAGAGGGTTTAGGAAGCCACTCTATATTTAGGGCTTCCTCCTCTACTTTTTTCAATTTTCATGATTAAAATGAACCTTAATCTATCCCAATGAACCCTAAGTGTGGTAAATGAACCCTAATAAGGCAAATGAACCTCACATTTTCATTTTCAAGGCTTAAAATGAACATGAACATTTACATTTGGGTTCCTAAAATGAATCTAATCTAGTCTAGGGTTGCATACTATCAAACTTATTTAAAATTTAAGCAACTTTCAAACTAGCCTAACTAGGGGTGAAAAGGAAGTGTTTCATGCAAAGTTAATTTGTTCAAGTTGTCAATGGCCTTAAAATGAACATGCAAACCTGGTTTTGGGACTTAAAATGAACTCTAACCTTGTTTAGGATCAAGTGCAGTTTTGGTTTTCAAAGTGTTCCTAAACTATTTCTATGCACATGCAAGCTAGCTAGGGTTTCAATTTCATTTTATATCTCTACAAATCAACTTAAATATCATGGTTAATGAACCCTAGCTATGTTTTTGATGTTATTGCATGCTTACTTGTTAAGAAAACATCTATTTTTGCAATTTTTAGCCCTTTTTAGGCTTCTAATTAGTTGTTGCGCAGGTGGTCACAGAAGTCGTGCAGGTGGTCATACCACCTACATTTTCTACACAGGTAATCACAAAAGTCATGTAGGTGGTCATACCACCTACGGTTGTTGCACAAGTGGTCACAGAAGTTATGCAGGTTGTCATACCACCTGCGGTTGTTGCGCATGTGGTCACAAAAGTTGTGCAGGTGGTCATACCACCTGCGGTTGCTGTGCAGGTGGTCACAAAAGCTGTCCAGGTGGTTATACCACATGCGGTTGCTACGTAGGTGGTTACAAAAGCTATGTAGGTGGTCATTGTTCCTGCGTAGGTGTAAAACTGCTATTTTTCAATGCTATTTTTTTATTTCTGCTTTCCTATACTTGTTTCTGCACTTAGATTACTTATTTTGGTGTTACTAATGATTTTGTGTAGCATTATGGAAATCGTGGGATGAAGACTAAATCTTAAAACTACTAATGGTTTCAAATCCAGGACATTTTGTAGAAGACATTATATTTTCCCAAACTCGTGTGTTTGCTTTTTGTAGTTAGAAAACACTTCACTTTGGTGCTTGAAATGAACCTTTTGCTTTCATGTGTCTAATGTGTTTTCTAGATTGTATAACCCTAAGAATGAAATGAGTGTATCCTCTCCTCTCGCCTTCGTGGATCTTTGGTGCAAGAGAAACTCATATCATTCTTTTAGAGTGGCTACCTCCCAAGTGCTTTAGTAGAGCAAGTGAGAGTGGATGTCCAACCGGTGACAGGATAAACCCAAGCCCATCCAACCAGGATACAAATATGTCATTGTGATTAATCTCTTAATGGACAGGTGTTTAATGCATTATACCAGAAATAAGATCTCCCTCAGTACCTTTGTGGTGTGTTAAAACATACGAAACTTAACTTCCATAGGCAAGGAGGCCTCGATAACAGAGCTAATATGCCGCATGTATAATCACCCAAATGGATGCCCTTATTAAACACAATATTTTGGTAGCCAAAAACCTTCTATCTATTGGTGTAGAAGGTCGGAGACCAACTAAGACGCCCCACACTTTCACGGCTATTAGTCGAGACAACAATCCCTTGGGAAGTGATGTCCCTTGGGAGTTGAAGCTTGGAGTGCCTAAGAATTGAGTGCACATGTAAGGAGGAGCCCATGCCTCCAAGCTTCTAGGTTGTCCACTATTAGTAAGCATGGCTGAACTTTGGTTCAAGTGGAGATTCAATAGATATTGTCCTTGCTATCCTTAGGAAGTGGTGTGTTTGTTCATTTCACAACAACCATTTTGAATGATGTGTCTTGTGTGGGTGTTCAAACCTTAATCAAAATGATTACATCTTAAAAACACCCTCCTTAACAACACTTCTTTCCAAATCAACCTTCCAAACAATCAAATGGGTCACAACAATACCTTGTCTTTGAGTGAACATATGGAACCTTGAATCTTTCACTTGGAACCTTTTAACATGCTTGATAACCTTCATATTGCATAGTCATGACCTAAATCTCCTTGCATTTTCATATCAAAAATCCCTTGCATTATAGACCGCATTTTCAATCCTCATTATAGTTCCTTTTGCATATGTCCTAATCATAGCCTTTTTTTCATACATAGCACATTCCTAGATCCTCCTTAAGAACTTTGAAAATACTCCTAGGAAGTATCCAAATCATGGAACCTCTCTTTATGATGTTGAAAATAGGATCTTGAATTGATCCCCCTTTTTTCCAAATTTCAAACCCCTTTATCAATTTGGTCTCATTCCACCTTGTCATGATGGATTTGACCTAAGCCTTTTTTTTTATCAAACTTGTCCCTTATTCCAAAAATCCTATTTTTCAAGTCAAGATTCTTATTCAACCTCATAAGTTTATGCTCCTAGATTTGTCTCCTTTCAAAAGATCAATTGTCAAATTCCAAAATACCAAAAACACAGTTGTATAAACATTAGTTTGCATTTACATAAAACCTTAGCTTGCATTTTGCAATTCCAAAGTTGCATTTCCAAAATTGCATTTCAAACATTTGCATTAAAAAATCCCAAAAAAAATCTTGCATTAGCATATAACAATCATGCCAGTTTCACAAGATCTCAAGCATCCAAAAGGCAACAAGATCCTCATTTACCAATGTTTACACAACAACCAGAGTCACAATTACTTTTTGATCTAAGACAAGGTATTGCATATCAAGACCAAACTGACCTAATCAACATGCAACCATTGGAAGAAGCACATCAAACATTTCAAGACCCAAGACATGTCACATTTCCTCAAGGACCTATCACT
>MU226504.1:685008-712183 GCA_018584345.1 Thuja plicata | reverse complement strand
ATTCCTTAGTGTACTTGGGTTTGTAATCTGATCTGAACTTCTTGACTCTTGTAGGACACTTGGATGCAAAGTGACCAACTTTGTTGCATGAAAAACATTTGAATGGTAGTTGTCCTTCATATTTCCCATTACCTTTCCTTTCTTTCTTGGCAATCATAGCAATGATTTCTTCTAGTTCTGTATCCACTTCTTCATTATTACTAGAGCTGCTTATGGATTTCTTGTTGTAGACTGAGGCTTTGAAAGTTGTCTCACTTTTGGGTTCTGTCTTCAATCTTGATATCTCAAGTGAAGATATTTTTCTGATCAAAGTCTCTCTCTTGAAGTCTTTTGAAAATTGCATAGTCTCATATAAGATATTGATCTTTCTCTCATAGTCTGTTGTTAGTGTGGTCATTAGTTTGTCCATTATATCATCCTCTGAAATTTCTCCACCATTGTTCCTGATGCCTGAAACCGCTTCATTAATTCTTTGATTGTAGACTCTAATGTTTTCTTTAGGTAGCATCTCTAAGTTGTTGTACCTTTTCTTCCATGTCTTTCTGTGGGCATTCTTTGCTTGGATTTCTCCTTCAAACATATCTTCTAAGTATTTCCAAATAGAGTATGATTTATCTATCTTCTTGATCTCAAAAAATTCACTGTCAGATGGGGCACTGATTAGGGCTTCTTTGGCGATTACATTTTGAGTGAACACTTCCTTTTGTTTGATTGTAGAGTCTTCTTCTGCAAGGTCTTTCAAGGTGGGAACTTCAATTGCTTGAGTGGAAATCTCATAGATCTCAAATCCAATGCACTGAAGATGTGTTATCATTTTGTTCTTCCAGTCAAGATAGTTTTCTCCATCGAACTTAGGACTCTCTTTCCTGAAGTATGCCATCAGATCTACCTTAAGTTGTTAGGCTTTCTCTCCAAGGCGCTTGGCTCTGATACCAATTGTTGGAATAGTCCCAAAGGATAACAAAGAGAGGGGGTGAATCATTTATCAACTACTTTAATTCTTTTCTTTACTTAGATATCAATTAACATAAAGAAAATGCACATTCAGATAACACAATAGAGAACACAACAATTTTGGTTATGGGGAAACCAAATAGGTAAAAACCCCGGTGAGAATTAGCACCCACAAAGAACTGTACTTGAGTATAATTATCCCTATTAAGAGTTCTTGCAACCTTGTTAGGATTTGTTCTTTACAATGCAATAAGTACAGAGACCTGGTTAAAGGTCAAACCCTATTAGGAGTCTTTTACAAGTAACCCTGTTAGGGGTGAGGACTCACTATCCAAAAGCTCACTGCTAAAATGATGAAGGCTGCAACCTTCAGTAGAACAGATATATACTATATCTGATAGATGAACTATTTGAGTAGACCTTTTGTCTTGATCAGTTACAGTGTATTGTATAATTCCACTTCTTCACATAGATCTTTTCTTGATGAATGAAATGTTTCTACTGTCCCAAAACAACAGACATTTTGTTCTATACTTTTTTTGTCTTTATTCTTCTCATTCACACTTGGTGTTCATCAAATGAACTATAAGTATCTTCTCCAAAGGATGTGATCTTTGTCAGCTCTAGGACTCCCTTCAATACTTCTTTAGTCAGCCACATCAACCACGCAACCTGATTAGAAATACACAACTCAAACTAAATAGACACGACACTTCACAAAGTTGGCTCCACCAAATTAACTCCAACTTCACGATTCTGATAGAACATTTTTGGCATCTTTAGATAATTATATTTAACTCATAACTAAACATGAATACAAAAATGCATATCCCAAAGATAGGCGCAACTCAAGAAATAATGTAAATATGTCGGCTCTTCACAGATAGTCGTCAGTCTCTGTAACTGTCATAACTGATTATCATAACTCAACTGAAAATTCATATCTAACTCGGCGTGAATTCACATAGCATCTAGAACATGTATACACCATGAAAATGAACACGCATAGCTCCAGAACATCTCTACTGATAATTGCATATAGAACATTGTTGTATCTTATATGTTGTCATCAATGACAAACATACAATCAATTATTTGCACAAAAGAAAATCTCCAACAGCATCCTACCATGTAGCTAAGACCTCATCATTAGGATCCCATAGGACCCTTACCTTCTCTATGTTGCAACCCCTAAGGGTTAAATTCCATTGCTAGAGAATACGTACCGGCTCCAAAGCCAGCTGCCCATCCTCTACCTGTAAAGTGTTCCAATCCAATACATGAGTCAAATCAGGAATATACTCTCTAAGAATAGAAACATGAAACACATCATGAATATGTGCAAGGCTAGGTGGTAGGGAAAGTCAGTAGGCAATAGGTCCTATCCTCTCTAGGATCTCAAATGGACCCACAAACCTAGGTGCCAAATTAGAACCTTTTCCATAACGGATAGGGCTCTTCTGTGGGCGGACTCTCAAAAACACTTTGTCTCCTACAGAAAACTGTTTGTCAATTCTGTGAGCATCTACATACTTTTTCTGTCTATCCTAAGCTATAACAAGGTTCTCCCTAATTCTCTACACCTGCTGTTGCATATCTTGTAGAATTTCTGGTCCAAGGATTACTCTATCCTCTAAGTGATCCCAACTTAGAGGTGTACAACAAGGATGACCATAAAGAGCATGGTAAGGTGACATTCCAATAGAACTATGATAACCATTGTTATATGAAAAATCTACTAGATACAAATAGTCCTCCCAGTGGGATTGCCTATCCATTACATACATTCTAAGCATATCCTCTAGTACCTGATTTACTCGCTCAGTTTGGCCATCATTTTCTAGATGATATGTCAAACTAAAGTTTAGCTGAGTCCCTAAGGCACATTGCAATCATGTCCAAAACTCTGAAGTCAACACAGGATCTCTATCTAAGATAACCTTCCTAGGGACACTGTGCAACCTGACTATATCCTTCATGAAAACCCTAGCTACTGAGGAGGCAGTATAGGTTGACTGCATGGGAGAAAAATGTGCTACTTTGGTCAACTTGTCAACTATAACCATGATAGTGTCATGCCTCTAATAAGTGATGGGTAGTCCCACAATAAAATCCATAAATATTGTATCCCATTTCCATTCAGGAATTAAGTGTGGTTGCAGGAGACCTGACGGATGATGATGCTCAGCCTTGACACTTTGACATTCCAAGCACCTAGCCACAAAATCTTCTGTATCTCTCCTCATACCTGACAAAAAATATATCTATCGTAGGTCAGTGTGCATTTTCTTAACCCCTGGATGAGCTGAATAGGGAGCACAATGAGCTTCGGTCATGATGACCTTCTGAAGGTCGCCAAAAAGTGGTACATAAATTTGGCCTTGTTGTCTTAATAGCCCATCTGACTCTACATAATAACCCATGAATCTTCCTTCTAAGGCACTTCCTAATTCTATTTATTCTCTAACTTCTTGATACCAAGCATCTGAGGGGAGTGTCTGCAAAATCTAACCCCTTAAATTAATAGTAAGAGAAAGTGATGATAGTTCATGCCTTCTTCTACCTAAAGAATCTGCTACCACATTCTCTTTTCCCTGAATATATCTGACCTCAAAGTCATATTCACATAAAAATTCCATCCACCTATGATGTCTGGCATTAAGGTTTGGCTGTGTAAAATTTTCCTAAAGGCTTCAGTGGTATGTGTGCAATTCAAACTCACTCCATAACAAGAAGTGCCTCCAACGATTCAAGGCATGAACTACTATTGCTAATTCCAAATCATGCGTAGGGTAGTTAAGCTCATGATCTTTAATTTTTCTTGATTCATAAGCAATAACCCTTCCATCTTGCATAAGTACTGCTCATATGCCTTCCAAGGAGGCATCTGTGCAAACTAGAAACTTTTCTGAGGGATCGGGTATAACCAAAATTGGGGCACTGGTTAACCTTTCTTTTAAGCTTTGAAAATATTTTTTCCATCTCTCAGTCCAAATGAACTTCTTTCCTTTGAAAGGAGGTGATGGGATGTGTTAATCTGGAGAATCCCTTGATGAAGCGCCTGCAATAACCAGCTAACCCTATGAAACTGTAAACTTCTAAAATGTTGGTAGGTGTTGGCAATTCCACTATGGCTTGAATCTTGGTAGGATCCACTGCCATGCCTTCCCCTGAGATTACATGGCCAAGATACTTAACTTTTGTTTGGAAAAACTCACACTTCTCCAGGTTGGCATACAACTAATTTCTCGAAGGCATTGTAACACTTGCCGAAGATGTTGCTCATGCTCTTCTAATGATCTAGAGTATACTAGAATATCATCCAAAAATATTATCACAAACTTATCCAAGTAAGTCTTGAATACCCCATTCATAAGGCTCATAAATACTGAGGGTGCATTCGTGAGACTGAAAGGTACTATAGTAAATTCATAATAACCATACTGAGTACATAAAGTTGTTTGATGAATGTCAGCTTCTTGAATCCTTAACTAATGAAAGCATGACTTAAGATCAATTTTAGAAAATACTTTTTCCCCTTTCATCTGATCAAACAAATCACCAATTCTCGGTAGAGGATACCTAGTCTTAATTGTTACCTTATTGAGCTGACGATAGTCAATACATAACCTGAGAGATCCATCCTTCTTTTTCACAAAAATTACTAGAGCTCCCCAGGGTGACACACTTGGTCTGATAAAACCCTTTTCCAAAATTTCTTCTAACTGCATCTTTAATTCACTTAACTCTTGAGTTTTCATGTGATATGGAGCCTTGGAGATGGGTTCAACACCTGGCACCAATTCTATGTGGAAATCTATATCCCTTTTGGGAGGCATCCCCAAAATTTTGGTTAGATAGACATCAACAAACTCTTGAAGTAGAGGGTGATCAAGTGTAATTTCCTTACTTTCTCCTTCCACAAGATCATTTACCGAGACTGCAAGGAGTTGACATCTCTTCCTCATGCATCTCTTTAATTGCATTGCCAATATCATCTGAAGCGATATTGGGCACTGGATCCCAACTAGGGTTTTAGGCTTCCCCAAATCATCTAAGCAGTGAATGGTCTTCTTTCTACAATCTAATTTGGCCTCATGCTCATCTAACCAATCCATTCCTAACACAACTTCATAAGATCCAAGGGGAATCACATGAAGATCCAACTTTTTTGATAAGGCTCCTAAACCCAAGACAGAATTTTGGACACCCAAGTCGGTGGTCATCTTAGCCCCGGAGGCTAGTTCTACCTGCCACTTAACTCTCTGCCCTTCAGCCGCTAGCCCACATTTCTCTACTAATGATGGAGATATAAAGGAATTAGTTGCTCCAGAATCAAATAAGATAGAGATAGATTTACCCTTTAACAAACCTCATGTAGTCTCAATGACCGTGCTTTGGTGGTCGGCTTGCCTATGCTCAACTGTAGCAAAAACTCTATGAGACCGACCAGCATCTCCAACTGTTGGTTCTGAAGCTGCCTATTTCTGATTATTGGTGAAGTTGGTGTGCTGAGGAAAATGAGATGCAATGTGTCCCTATTGCCCATAGGAGAAACACCCAGTGTTCTTTACAAAATTCTTTGTAGGAGGTGCACTTGACTATTGGTAGCCCCCCTATTGAAGTTTTTAGAGTTCTGGGATGGTTGAGGAGTGAGCCTTTGCTGGTTTCAATTGTAATTATGATTTTGTTGTTGCTAAAACCTTCCATTTCCTTGGCTATTTTTTTGAAATCTCTCTTTGTGGGAGTTTTGTCCCCCTTTAAAGGATGATTGTTGGTTTTTGGAGCTAGGAGTCCCTTGAACAAAAATAGGACCATCATCTTTATAACATGAGAAAGGCTTAAGTTCATAGAATTTTCACTCATATTCTTCCAAAGTCATGTTTTCTTGCTTAAGATGGTGGAACTCTTCTGCCCTACCCTGCCTCCATTGGTAGGACATGTACTGATCTTTGAAACTGTCTAAGAATAATTCCTAGGAAACAGTGTCAATGCTGACCTGAAGTTTTTCCTCTTCATTGTGCCACCAAGTGGATGCAAATTTCCTCAAGTTCATGATGGCACATCTAGCTTTCAGGTTACTACCGAAGGGGTGCATTGAGAAACATCTTTCAAGATCAAACAACCAGGTTTCAGCTAAAGATCCTCCTTTGTTACCATAAAAGTAGGGTATCTTAATTTTGAGTAAGTCCCTCATGTGAGCAGTATCCCTGGCTTCCATCTCTGGTATAGTTTTCCTTCTTCTAGGGCTTCTATCCCTTTCCCTATCATGCTGGTGAGAGTGGTTTGTTTCCTCTTGGTTTCCTTTGTTTTCTATGGCATCGAGCCTTTGCAAAATTTGTTGCATGAGTTGTCTCATTTGGGCCCCTTCCGAGTCATGACTTTGACTCTCATTCCTATGGTGACCCTGATCTCGTTCTCCCTCAAATTCCCCACGGGAACTCTCTCGCTGAGATCTAGAGGAAGAATCCTGGACTCTTTCCTTATCTCTTCCACGGGTGATGGGAGGCATCCTAGATTACAATACCTAGTGTGAGATGTTACCTGTGGTACTATTAATGGAAAACAAAATGATTTCTATATAACCAAATATGTAAGCCAAAAGTGATCCATTTTAGTAAATCATCAAGTTTATACAATGTATGATGGATATGGAGGGTCACCAAAATCCCTTCAAAATGAACTAAACAACCCACATAATGTTTATTACTAATTAATAAAAATATAAAGGAAAAGGAAAATTAAAAACTAAAAACTAAAAAAAATAAAACAAACTACTTTGAAATTTATGCCTACTTGTAGAAGGCATAACTTTTGACACATAGCTCGAAACAATACATCGTTTACACTTTTGGAAAGATAATCAAATTATCTAGAGGCTAAATTAAGGAGCACTTCAACTCCTCAATGAAAGATCTATCCAAAAATGCTCCGAAGGCCTTCGAAAATGCAATTTACTAAAATCTATCAAAAAATTTAAAAATAAAATAAAATAAAATTTTGATATACACAAAACATTTCTGCCAGCCTCCTTTGATTCATCATCCATCTTGTTCTGATCAAATATTGATACAACATAAATCAAGGGTAGCTAGCTGGCCTATATTTAAGAAGGAAATACTAATTTAAACGTAAATAGACCCTAGAGCTCCCAGTGTAGCAACCTAGGGCTCTGATACCATATGTAATGTCCCCGCCAGGGAACCCATATGGATCAGGTCTAAAGTACAAAGATAACAACTAGATTTATTTTTTAACCGTTACTAAGACTATTTTAGAAATTATAAAAATGAACATGTCCTTAAAGGTTCCCCTTAAAGGATTTCCATGAATATAAAAAATATTTATTCTATAAATTACCTTAATGAATTCATTTCCTTTCCTAATTTGCATTGTATTAGATTTTTTTTTGAAAGGAGATAGAAATAAATACATTTTACTTCTAAACATAATTTACCCTTTTCTTTAATTTCATTTCCAATTAACCTTGCCTACACATAATTCATTTGTATTACCAAAACATAAATAACTCTTACTTCCATTTTTCATTTCAAGAGAGATGGGATATAAAATACATAATCACATTTCTTTATTACAACTTTCTGATTTCCAAATAAACATTCCCTTTGATGTTCCTAAATCTACCCTTCCCAAATTACATTGCTTTTCCTTTAATATTCAATACAAATACATTCAATTTCCCAAGGGCTTACAACAGATCTCTACATCTTTATTTACAATGGATAGTAGTGCAAGAAACATTTAAAGGAAATCTTCATCACTGAATAAATCTGAATCCAAGCCAAGACACGAACCACGAACAGTACCTCAAAGAGATTTTACACCCAAACATGTGAAACTTGTGAAGTTCCACCCCCCGTGCTAGGAGATAGAACCAAAGTACTCTCAAGGCCTAAGGAAATCTAAAGAAAAAGAACCACGTAATCAAATACCAAAAGATATAAGGCATAAACAACAAAGCACCACCAAACTGTGCACCAAAGGTTTAGGTTCTAGAATACTGCCTAGGTGAGTGTCATCACACAGCCTGTGCATTGGGATCCTCCCTCGAAACCATGTAACACCGGTCCCCTCTCAAAGTTTCAGGATCCACCCTGGCAGTTACCCATGGTACCGGTACTCCAACAGGTCTATGTGGATTTAGCCATTAAACATATATCTTTCATTATCTTTTGAAACCCCCCTCCCAATTTAATTTTTATGTATCACTTGTTTACAAACTCCCCCATAGGATTCCCAATGTATTGATTTATTCAGGAAGAATGATGTTATATAATGATATAATTTTCTTTTAATCTCTCTGGGAAGGTTATGTTTTCTTTGCGGATGTATAGGATGCTTTATTTTGCGTATTTAGGTTTCAGGGAAGATTAGGGAGTTTAGGTATGTGTTTTTTTTGGATGTTTCAGGAAGTTCTACAAATGGTTATTTTCACCCTATGTTATGCAGATTTTGGAAATGTTTTGTCAATTGTTTTTGTTCTGTTCTTTTGGTCTGCATCTTCCAGTTTGATCTTGTTGTCTGTCTACTTCCTTTTTCCCATTTGAATGTTCAATATATTGCATATGGTAGAACAATAAGTTGTTCTTAGTATTTATTGTATATGGCATCCTTGTTATCTTCCTCATATTGCTCATGGTTAAGGATTAGGAATCATCTTGAGGGTTTGAGTAAATAGGAGGGTTCATTTAACATATGAATCAGAACATTTGAGATGTTTTCTTTGTTTTTGTATGTTTTTTGGGGTAGGGAACTAGATACCCTAGGTGAGTGGCTCACCATAGGTGCCAGAACCCAAAGTGGTTGCCAGGGAATCCTATGGGTGAGTTTGTAAACAAGTGATAACATAAAAATTAAATTGGGAGGGGGGTTTCAAAAGATAATGAAAGATATATGTTTAATGGCTAAATCCACATAGACCTGTTGGAGTAGCTAAGGTAAGGTAGCTTGTTGACGTAGACCTCATATGCTATAGGCTACAAAGAAATCTAAATTGTTACAAAATGTTTAATTTTTTATATGACAATATATAAGGTATGCAAGAGTTGTAACTTGTATGGTTATTACTGCTTAGAGATATTTCTCAACAATTGCATCGACAGGAACTAGATGTTATGTGTCCCTTGTTTAATAAGGAAATAGGGAAGAGAAGCATGAACATTTTAGTGTTGTAGAAGCTTCAAATATTGATGTAATTCTTCTTTTGACAGTAGCAAGCAGTTTACTTTGTGTATGATGGGTATATATGATATTATTTGTGTCTCCGAAATGTAAACTAATATTTGTATGGTTTTCACTGCACACTTGCTATAATAAGATTTTTATTGACTTCTTTTGTTCAAGGAGCAGATTAAAATGTTTTCAATTCATTTCTAAGGATATTGTGTTTGTGTTTTGGATCTTCAAAGAAGATTAATGGTATTTCTAATTGTTAGCCCCAATACTATAATGCAGTCTTGAATTAGTGGTTACTAAACTTGTGTTTAGGTTGCTATTGGACTAAATAATTACTTCATGACTCTTTAATAGATATGGCACTGGTTTGGAAGTGTTTCTCTTGTCAATCTTTGGCTGGAAACATCATTCAATCAAATCACCTTTTACTTTTGTCTTATTAGGTGTAGTTTTAAGATATTTTACTCTTAGATGTGTTTACAATGTATAAAATCATAATAGAGCTAGTTTTGAAGAAATCCATGTGTATTCTGGTCTATTTGTCTGAAAGTTATTTGTTGAATGTAACATTTGTTTGAACCTTGTGAGAAGAAGGTTTCAGTCTTGTGACTGAGTCTTGTCAATTACCCATTTGCTCTAGATTTCCATTGATGGAATTAGGTTCACTCTTAGGCAAATCTGAAAGTACAAATGGAGGAACCAATAGGACTAACTTTATTATGACATAAGATGGAAGAATGTGTTGCTAAACATCAACAAACCTTAGGCCATGATAGGTGTGCAATTTTTTTATTAGAATAATTATAAATATAAGAGCATGACCTACTACACATGGCACCTATAAGAGGTTTTAACCATGCTAGTTGCCCAAGGTGCCACCAAAGTGATTTTCACCATAGGATGGATTGTTTGTATTGATTTCTAATTCTTCAGGTGTCACACAAGATACTTTCTTGCCAATTTTTCATCAAGGTGACAATTTTTTTCTTTTCTTCTTTTTTTTTTTTTTTTAGATTTTTGAATGGGATACCTTGAGGATCATGCGTAGAACTTACAAAGGTTTGTGATATTAATAATATCTTCAATTGGTTCACCTTTTGGATTAGCAAGTTGATATTTATTCGATCCATACGATGTTGTAATAATATAGGGACCCAACCAATTATGCTCATATTTTCTTGAATTTTCTCTTTCAAGCTAATTCTTCTAATTCACATTCAAGACTAAGTCACCAATCTCAAATTTTTGAACTTAGGCTCTATTTCTATGATGGAGACAATTTTGATATGGTTTAAATCAATCTTTTATCTCTCATCTAGTCATTCTAGCTCATGTCGTCTAGAAATTTGGTATTCTTCATCATCAATAAAGTATCGCATAGAGAGCCTCAAAGATGGTAACTTAACCTCAATAAGAAGGATTGCTTTGAAACTAAAGAGTGGGAGTATGGTATGTCACTTGCAGTAGTGTTGATGCTAGTGGGATAAGCCCAATAGGGCTAGGTTTAGTTGGATATGTCATTCATGGACAATTTCATTGAATGTATTTTATAGGATATACAATATGGTCTTGCTAGATGACTCATCTTGATAATTAATTTGGATAGTAAAGGGTGGAAAAGTAAAGTTGGATGTGAAATTTGTTTCAAAGCTCAGGGACACCTTGATTCTTGAAGGGACGATTATTGTCTGTGACAATGGAAAGAGGTACATCGTATTGGCATATGATAAAGTTAAGGATAAAATTTGCAATTTGTTTGTTGATGTTGTTTGTAAAGGGAGTGGGTTCAATCCACTTTTTGAAATACTCAATGGCAGTGGTGATGAATTTATAACCATTAGAGGAAGTAGGATGGATCTTTCCTACGAGGTTGAGTCCCCAATGGGAGAAGAATCATGGAGATGTAATATTCTAAAGTGTTGAACACCTCTAACTGATGAGAGGGGGGGTGAATCAGCATGCACAAAACTTAACTAATATATCCCAATCTCTTATTAATTAACTTTAATCTAACTAACCATTAGTAAAAGATATTGCAATGACCACAACCACACATGAACATGATATTTATGGGGAAAATCCAATATGGGAAGACCACAATGAGAATATACTCATTGTATGAATAATTGATTACAATGTTTGTTTTAGGCTCACTGCCATGGAAGCACACTACTCCCTAAAGAATGACTTGCAAAATAAGGTGCACTAGCTTAGAGCAAGAGACAAATATGCACAAGTTTCCAAAAGGCATGCAATTTTCCAATAGGTGTGGGGAATAAATAAAATGAAAAAAACATAGATTTACCTTATCAAAACATTACAAAAAATATATCACACTTGCACTCTTCCACCTCTTTTCTTTCACATTTCCATTACACTAACTTCACATTACATCCTAAATTTGTCCACACACTTCCACTATGATCCACACACTCAATTATTCCAATTACATCTCTCTCTCCCTCTCTCCACCTCTGTGTCTGTGTGCGCGCGCGCATGCACATGTGTGTGTGCATGTGTGTGTGTGTGTGTGTGTGCCTGTGCATGTCGTGTGCATGTGTGTGTGTGTGTGTGTGTGCGTGTGTGTGTGTGTGTGCGTGTGCATGTGCGTGTGCGTGTGCATGTGTGTATGTGTGTGCGTGTGCGTGTGCATGTGCATGTGCGAGTGTGAGTGATATGGAAAAATGGTGATCAATGGTAGACCACCAATTCCATATACATTAGGAAGACCAAAATCCCAACAAGGTGAATCAAATTTGCACAACCAAGAGAGTAAGAGTGCAAATGCATGATCCACACAAAAGTATTGGGAATGGTGTGGTTTTGTTTGGTGGATTCCTTTTTTTGATGGGGTAATGAATGATATGTAAAACTGAGAAATGAAAAGAGAGAATGAATTCACCTTGAAATGGGAAGGAGAAGGCTGAATTTTCAGATCTGGAGTTGACTGTCACTGTGTTGTTAGAAATAGAAACTATTTTGGATATGGGACTTGTACCTTTTGACTATGAAAAATTTAAATCCTCATAACACTGTCGACCCAAGTTTGCCTTGTCCAATAAATTTGGCCTTATCTTGGAGGTACAAAATTTGTTGAAATCTGTAGTAGACCTGTCACTAGTTCTGAAACTCAAAAATCTAGATTTGAAGCTTCAACACTTGTTCCTGCACATAGAAAAGAAGGGGAAATTGTTGTGGGGAGGGGCTTGCCTTGGACAATCCCCTATATAGGAATTAACCTTGAAATGAAATAGATGAAATTGAAAGAATGTTGACATGTATCAGAGATTAGATCTAAACAATGGAATATATCATACCATTTATATGCATTTGTCCTTAGATTGTGATCAAGAATGTTGATGCAATAGCTTTGAATCGACACAAAAAACAAAAGGAAATCATGTAAGACAAAACCTCATGTAGTAGATGTAGTAATTTGCCTCAATATTGGGTAGAAGAAGAGGAAGAAAGAGAAGACTTGATGTAGAAATGTAGGTTTCCTTCCTTGATGTCAAAATCCTTTTTTTGGCCTCCAATGGGGAAAAGAGCTAGATCATGGAATAAAATGCCTTGAATGCTTGATGATGAATGTTTTCTTGCACTTGGATCTCTTGAAAGCACAATAGTTTACTCAATAATGCTTCTGTAAAGATAAGATGTCTATGGATTTCTTGCATAATTAATTGGATGTCAAAACAAGGGGAAGAGATCTCCTTTATAGACATTTCGGGGCTAAGATTCTGCAAGGCCAAACCCAATTAAGCACCTAGGAGAAACAACCCCTCATTGGGCCCAGAGCCCAATAAATGAAAGTGCCTTAAGACAATGCCGACCAAAGTCGGCCTTGTCCAGTAAAGCTTTGTTAAAATCAACCTGAGGCCTAGGGTTGTGTGTTGAAAGTGAGGTCTAAAAGGCCTTATTTGTTAGGAAATCAGGGCAACTTCCGAGATGTAAAATGCATGTAAAAGGACCTAAAAGGGGAATGAATCATGAATGGAGGGGAAAATAGGAAAATGTGGGTAGAAATTGGAGCCAACCTTGAGTTTGAATAAGGAGGACTTATACCTAAACTAATTATGCATATAAGTGCAATATGAGGTTGTACCATAAGAAACACAAAATGAGGTCCTACCATAAGTGCAATATGAGGTCCTACCAAAATGATCCCAAAATGAGCACAAGTTAAGTTCTTACTTTTTAGGATGGTACTGTGTGTGTGTGTGTGTGTGTGTGTGTGTGTGTGTGTGTGTGAGAGAGAGAGAGAGAGAGAGAGAGATCATCATCCAAGGTAGGGATAGGCATTATTATACAAAGTTTTCCACCTCAAACATTTAAATCAATGTTTTCCACCTCACGAGATAAAGGGGACCCAAATACATCATACCACACCTTCAATAAATGTTTTCATCTAAGCACAACCATTGAAAAAACCACTAAGGTCATACCCAAATGAAACATGAAGAAAAATATTAAAGCACATAAGCAGGTTGGACCAAAAACACTCTTCAATGCACATGACACCATGTGAAGCACAACACTCAACAAGGACCTATTTCAATCTCTTAACTCTTCATCCAAAGCATATCTGAACCAATAAGTTATAAAATTGATTCAAAAAAAATAGCTAAGTCACCTACATACTAACACATACACCAATATCACACTTAGAGAAACATATCTTTACTTGCAAAGCATACCAACATAAAATAACTAAACTGGATCACTACACAAGAATTAGAAACACATCCATCAAACTACACACTTTAAAATGCCAATGTGAAGCAGAGACTAACACATACAACAATGTCACACTTAGAGAAACATATCTTTACTTGCAGAGCATACCAACATAAAATAACTAAATTGGAACACTACACAGGAATTAGAAACATGTCCATCAAAATACACACTCTCAAATGCCAATGTGGAGCATTCTTGAACATGTCCTACTTGTTTCTAATAGCCAGCCTTATTGCTAACAAATAGAAAAATATATAGTTTTCTTTAGAACTCCTATGGAACTGAAAAATATGATAGTGCAACATTCATAGACCAAGAATTATAGCACCAAAATTGCAAACAACCAAAATCTTATGTGGAGAGATACAAAGTATTCTCCTACAAGGATTTCAAATATGCTTTCTTGAATATTGCATCTTCCCATAGTGTCATCTTCTGGATACACCACATGCAAACTTGTTATCATGATCAAACATCAAGTAAGCACTTCAATTTCCATTTCCTGCATATTAGGCTTTAGATACTCTTTCCTACGTATCAGACTTCAAATACTCTTTCTTGCATATCAAACTTCAAATACACATTCATGCATATCAACCATTAGATACTCTTTCCTTCATATCTCAACAACTCAAAATAAAAATTACTCACTTCTTTGCATCAAGTATAACTCTCAAACTTCTTTGAATCATGGTGACATCAGTGCACACAACATTTTGACACCAATGACAACACTAAGCACACAATGCTAACATGAAGCTCATGTATTAGTGCATGAATAAGATCTCTATGAAACTGGCATTGATGACATCTCTTGACAACTTAGTAAGCATCTGGTTCCATGGTGATCTAGTAATATCAAGTTCTCGTGAGCTTTGTTTCCAGGTTTGGACCACTAGAATGGGCTCTACATATATCATTGTGTACTTCATGTAAAGTCATTTTTTCTATTGCTGAGTTGAGACATGTGAGAAGAGTGCTATAAAAACTCTCTTAGAATAGGGTATGTACAATTATAATTTTAGATGTTATCTACTAAGGGCCTTCATCTAGAGAAACATGAAAAATATCTAAGGATGTACAGAAGTGATGGTGCAAGTAGAGACGAAAAAAATCAAAAATCTATTTTTTCAATATTTTTATGTACTAGTATAAATTTGCACTTTTAGAGGCCTTCAGAGCAGAATTTGAGGTTGAAACTATCATTTGTCCCTTAACATGATTTTGCAAAGGCATCGTGTTAAGGTAATGGAATTAGATCTTTCAAAGACATTTCTAATGGTGTAAGCGGCTTGAAATTTTTAAGCAATGAGCAAAAATTTATGACCCTTGCAAGTTGGGATAGCCAATTGCCAAATCTATGCGGTTACCAATAAGTTTGTGACCACCTCTTCTTCATACTATGCCTTGATGGTATGTGTGTCAATTTTGTACTCAATTCCAAAGGTGTTAAAGACCAATCTTCAAATTATCCCGTCAGCTTGTCATGTGCCAGCACCGCAGATCCCCAGCCCAACTTCCATGAAGGAGCTCCAAAAACTCTCGTTGTTGCAACATGTGTCCTAGTTGCACTCATGTTGGTCAATGAACCTATGGGGCCCACATATTTCAAGACAAGTTTCACTTTTTCATCCAACAGTGCATCTCGAGGCGTATTTGATTCAGAAAAATGATACAATTGTCGTGCACCAAAAGGGACTGATCACTGCAAATGAAATTGGAAAGTCACTTTCCAATGCCTATGAGGAGGTTGAAAAGAGTACGAACCCCCCCCCCCCCATGANGGTTGAAAAGAGTACGACCCCCCCCCCCCCCATGAGTTCTTTGTGGGCCAAATTTACAGAGGCCTTTTTTTGCCACATTTATGAGTTTTAACTCAGTGGATCATTTTTCCTATATAAGTACAAGGGTACATTGTAATGAGGGAGTTCATCATGAGGATTTTTTTCGGAGTCTTTTGTTCACCATTTTCAAATAACACTAGAAAATAGTTATAGTTTCATTCTTAGACCTTCGCTTTGTATTCAGATAACAAATGAAAGGAAGCATATCAGATTGTGCCTAGTTTGCCTCTACTATGTGTTTATTTTGGTTTTGTGGATGATTTTAAGCTATGTCATTTTAGATGGGCTTAGCTATCATTTGTTATTTTTGGCTTCTATAATTTCATCACAAATGTGTAGGTTATTGAACTATGTTTTATACTCTTTCATTTTTTGTGATATAGGGTTATATTATGTCATTCGATGAGCAAAGCTCATATGGAAAAATATTTTTAGTGAGATAATAGTAATGTCTCCTGCGGGCCTTAATGAGTGCTTCTCACAGAAAGATTTGAATGTTTTGCACTATGTCTATTTGACTTTTACATTATGTTCTCTTTCCAAAAATGAAGAGTTTGTGGTGTTCTATTCCCAATCTTTTGGGGGATCCTTATTCCTATTATTTTAGAAAGGAAGCTCAAAGGGTTATGATAGCTCTCGCGAATTACCTTAGGTTAGTCATTTCCTAATTTTCCCTTCTCTCCCATTTCGCAAAAATAAAACATAAAGAGTCAACTTCCAAAACATTGGAGGTTCCTCTACACAGCACATTAGGTCCCCCATATGCAAAGCTTCCTGACTGCTCTTATTTAGGCGTGAGCTTATTAGGGATCAACAGTATTTTCTAGCAGACCCAGTGGGACAAAAACCTTCACAGTTGGAGATATGGTGTGTTCTTCGGTATATTAAGCCTTAAAGAGGTATGTTCCAAGCACTTGGCTACTTTCTAGTCCAAGGATTTTGGCTATCTCTATTGGTATTTACCTAGTTCTTTGTTTTGAGCAGTCCCTCCCCTCTTGTTTGAAATATCATTTTTAGATCTTTTTCTTTCCTTGTACTTTGGTATGGAGGGATATTATAGATAGTGAATTTCCCCTCCTTTTCATGAGAACACAAGTATTTCCCCTCCCTACCAGCAATATTAAGCTATAAATGTTCCTAGTTTTCCTCCATATCCCCCTGCCATAGCACATTATGAGATATTTCCTAATACTTGCCTCCCACCCACCCCTGCACATCCTTCTTGGCAGCCTACATATGCTTACCAACAGCCACAAGAAGCTTATTATGCTTCTCATCAACGCGCTCATCCTCTCCTCAGTCATCAAAATAGGGGAAGCCTGGAAAATGTTTGTGCCAAGGACATAATGTTGAGTTTCCAAGAACAATTGTGGGCTATTGAGGAGCATGAATATTGCCAGTAGTAAGATGATCTTTCTTATGAGGTGCAGCTTCAAAAACAATAACAAGCAGAGGTTCAGAGAAAACAACAAGAACAGTTTCATACGTAGTGCCAAGGAGGGATAATCCCCAATGGAGATGCCCAACCTCGCAGATAATAATAAACAACACAAAATATCCAGAGGGAATGCAAGATCAGAGATATATTCATCAATTAACCAAGTACATGTTAGGTTGTGAGTCCTTCCTAGTTATGGTCAGTTACAATCAGAAAATATGTTCTAAATCTTCTTGCTAAACTTCTAATTGATCACACATATCTTGCTTCTCTTACCCTACATGATCTACTAACTCAATATATAGAGAATTATACAAAAGATCGTCCAAAAGTTGCATTCCCCAAGAAGGAAATGTAATACAAATATAGGTCCTGACCAAAACATATCAACAATCCACTAACGACAAAATAAACATGAGCAATCATAGGGAACAATCCCCCAAGGAATAAAGAACCATGAGCTAAGATCGCAATGGCTAAAAATCCAAGAATCTTGAGCGCAACACAAATCTCTAGATAGGTCCTCGCTAATCATGAACACGTTACCCATGACCAGAAGGAGAAGGAATTCTTGAAGCGTGATCAAAATAAGGAGATGTGATCATAGGAGAATGATCCATGAATGTTCCCGAATAGGAAACTATGAGCGCAACCACTAACTCACATGGGATCGTGACTGTAACTAAACTCTGCCAACTGGAAAAGAAAATTGCTACTGAAAAAGAACATAATGCAAGATAGCTCATAAACCCAAGATGCTCCTGCATTAGTTTCTTGCAATGCATGTTGTGTCTAGAGAAGAACAAAACGAACAAGAGGAGGTAGCATCAGACCTTGAGCATACAGAGGAGCTGCAAGAGGATATTGAGAAGGTTATATTACAACAAACCTCTCTACAAACAAAGAATAAATATGAAGAGGAGGATATGATCCTCTTATGTGAAGAGCTTCTCTTTTTTGTTGATATGGAGGAAGAAGAGAAAGATCACAAGGACACCATTTTACTTGAAGATGAGAAGATCGAGGTACATAAGTTTGTTCCCCAACTTATGCATAACATCACAGTAGAGCAAGCATTTCACACGAAGGAGCTTGTTTCTCCTTCCATCTGTCACAAGGACTCCTGTGATATAAAGACACTTCGTGGCTTGGAAGGAATCATGGAGGGGGTTGACAAAGAAGACAACTTTTTGGATGAGTTTGATGTCATTTTATCATCCGTTGATTTTGATTCAACAACTCCCAAATCAGAAAGCCACGAGTCACAACAAAAAAAGAGCCATTAATGTCAGCCCATGTTGGCCAGCAAGAGATCAAGGCAATAGAGCTTTCAAGAAGATGTCCCATCAGGCATCTAGTTTAAATATGCAAGTCACCTCTAGTCATGCTTACCTCTAACCATGAAGATGAGCATCATAGCGAACCCATTCGCACAGGAGGACAACATTATTATATGGGTGAGCTTCTTTGTTCTCAATCTTTGACAACACTTCCAGCGGGTTGTTGGATGCATGTCAAATCTTTTATTATGGTTGGTTGTCCACAAGCATGATGAGCATCAAATGTTGGTCAAGAAGGGAAACTATTTCAATAACCTAGTCAATGGTTTTGTTTAATGTTTCCCTTGACGGTTAGGTTAGGGTGTGATAGGATAGGCTAGGTTTGTTGTTGTAATGATGCAGCCACTTCCAGAGGTCATAACTTTTGACTCGGATGTGGGTTTTTGCTGAAATTTTACAGGCAGATGCGTGAGGAAGAGTTAATGGAAATTCCAACTCAACCAGCTCTGTTGGTGGCCATTTTGACATCTTTTCGGGAGCCTGAAGTTTCATCTTGACCTTCAAAATTAGCTTTTACTATTTCTTTCTAGTTTTCTGAGTTTTGATTTTGTAATAAATCTGAAATCGTCTTTCTAATTTCATGGGTTAGTTGGCAATTCATCTTGCCTTAGCTGAGAGATTTTCTTGGGAAAAATTGAGATTCTTAGGATGAGTTTTAAAAGTTACCAAAAATGGAAAAATCTATTTTTCCCAACAATCTGCCATAATTTTTAGAATTGTAATAAGTAGGAGTTTTCTTTCATTGTAGAGGCAGAATAGGTTGCACACAATTAAGGAGAATTTGGAGTTCTGTTATTCTGGCATTGTGTTATTATTTTTGAATTGTTGTTTATGAAGGGTTTGTGCTACATCATTTGGTATCAGAGCGGGAAAATGGCTAGGAGAGGAGGTGTCACACCAATGCAAAGATTGATGTTGGATATGCAAAGGAAGATTGAATGACTCAGTGAGTGAATGGATAATCAAGGAATACAAAGAGGGAATGAATCTGATGAAGAGGGAAACCGAGGAGGTGCTGGCCAAAATGAAGAAAATATAGAAGGCTCAAAGAAATGTGCTATGAAGATAGAGCTCTTAGGGATTTAGAAGGAAGAAGTGAATCAATCAAGATTGACATTTCAGACTATGCTAGTAGTCTTAAGCCAAAATAGTTAATACACTGGCTAAACAAGATGGGGAAATTTTTTGAATGGAAGCCTATGACAGAAGAAAAGAAGATGAAGTATGCATGCACAAAATTAAAAGGACATGCAATGATATGGTGGGATCACCTCCAGAAGGAACGAACTAGAAAGGAAAAGGAAAAGATTAAGACATGGAGCAAGATGGAGAAAAATCTCAAAGAAAAATTCTTACCCATGGATTATTCACAAACTCTCTTTCGGAGGTTCCAAAATTTGAAGCAAAACTTGTCTTGAGTGCAAGACTATACAAATGAATTCTACAAGTTATCCATGCACATAGAGCACCAAGAAAATAATGAGAAGATGGATGCTAGATATATGAATGGCCTAAATTTCTCCATCCAAGATGAATTGAGCATGCATTGTGTTAACAGTATGGACGAAGCCTACCAATTAGCTCTGAAAGTTGAAGAAAAGAAGAATAGGCAATATATCCAGAGGAATAGAGGTGGTCGAAGGGGTACCTCAACTCCATTTTGGGGAGGTTCTAGTAATGGTCGAGGAGAGTCTTTTCAAGGGTTTGAAAAAAATATAGACACTAGGCAAGATCCTTCAAATCAAGAAAGAGGAAGGGGATTTCAGAGAGGACGAGGCTACGGAAGCGGAAGAGGTTGGGAAAATCAAAGAAGGCCTTTCACTTGTGTTAGGTGTGGAGAAGGACACAGAGCCTTTGAATGCTCAAATTATAACACGCAAGAAAGAAATCAAGGAGGACAGCCTAGAGTGAACCTGGTTCAACCAGAATTTATAGCAGCAAGAGCAGAACAAGAAGTCCTACCAGACGTGGGAGAAAGTCTCATGATGAGGAGATCGATGATCATTCCAGAGAAGGAAGGAGTCCCTGAAAAGAACCTTGATGATCCGTGGCTTCGAACCAACATCTTCAGAACTAGATGCACTTCAGGTGGAAAGGTATGCCAAGTTATTATTGATGGGGGTAGTTGTGAGAATATGGTAGCTAAGGAAATGGTAGAGAAATTAAATCTGCAATGTGAGAAACATCCATGTCCTTACTGTATTGCATGGTTTAAGAAAGGAAATGAGGTTACTGTTGATAAAAGATGCTTGGTTAGTTTTACTATAGGAAAAATCTATAAGGATGAGCTATGGTGTGATGTTATTCCTATGGACGCTTGTCATATTTTGCTGCGAAGGCTATGGCAGTATGACAGAAAGATCATGCATGATGGAGAGAAAAATACATATACCTTCTAGAAGGATGGCTCTAAAGTGACTCTCTTACCACTTAAGGATGAAAGGAAGAATGAGACCATGTTGTCTGCAAAGGATATTGTCAAAGAAATGAAGGTGATAGGTTGTTGCTATGCATTGGTAGTACAAAGGGGTGAAGAACTAGAAAACATAGTACCACATAATGTAGCAAAGATACTAGAAGAATTTACTGATGTTATTCCAAATGAGCTACCTGACGGTCTCCCACCAAAAAGGGATATACAACACCATATTGATCTGATTCCTAGAGAAACTCTTCCTAATCAAGTAGCTTATCGAATGAACCCCACACAACATGCAGAGCTCAACAAACAAGTAACAGAACTAATTGAGAAAGGCCTGGTTACAGAAAGCATGAGCCCATGTGTTGTGCCCGCATTGTTGACTCCGAAGAAGGATGGAACATGGAGGATGTGTACTGATAGTAGAGCAATTAATAAGATTACTATCAAGTATCGGTTTCCTATTCCTCACATAGAGGATATGATGGATGAATTAGCAGTGGCCAAATACTTCAGCAAGATTGATCTATGAAGTGGATACCACCAGATTCAAATTTGTGAAGGAGATGAGTGGAAGACAGCTTTTAAGACTAGAGATGGCTTGTATGAATGGATGGTTATTCCATTTGGGATTTCTAATGCACCAATTACATTCATGAGGTTGATGAATATTGTTTTACAATCCTACATTGGTAAGTTTGTTGTAGTTTATTTTGATGATATCCTGATTTATAGAAAAAACAAAGCAGAACACCTACAACACTTGAGGATCATCCTAAGTGTACTGAGGAAAGAGAAGCTCTGTGCAAATTTAAAGAAGTACCGATTCATGCAAAATAGTTTGACTTTTCTAGGCTTCGTCATTTCTGGAGATGGTGTTTAGATAGATCCAGAAAAGGTCCAGGCAATCCTATAATGGCCTAGTCCATCCAGCATAACAGGGGTCAGGAGTTTTCATGGATTAGGAACCTTCTATAGAAAGTTTATTCAAAATTTTAGTAGTATTTTCGCACCCATAACAGATTGTACGAAAGGAAAGGAATTCACATGGACAACAGATGCTGAAGAAAGTTTCAAGTTCTTGAAGAAAAAGGTAACCAAAGCTCCTATATTAGCACTTCCAAAATTTGATGAAGTATTTGAAGTAGACTGTGATGCTTCCCATGTTGGAATAGGTGATGTTCTTAGCCAAGAAAGTAAACCAATCGCCTTTTTCAGTGAAAATTTAAATGATGTGAGGAAGAACTATTCTACCTATGATTTAGAATTTTATGCTATTGTTCAAGCCTTAAGGCATTAGAGGCACTATTTGGTCCCACAAGAATTTGTACTATTTACAGATCATTTGGCCTTGAAATATGTGAACACACAAAAGAAATTGAATAGTAGGCATGCTAAATGGGTGTCTTTCTAGCAAGGGTATAATTTTGTTTTGAAGCATAAGTTTGGAAAGCAGAATCAGGTTGTTGATGCCCTAAGTCAACGTGTTACACTAATAACTACAATGGAAACAGAGGTCATTGGTTTTGAGTCTATTAAATTTTTGTATGAGGTTGATAATGATTTTTGGAAAATTATAGAAAAGATTAAAGAGCCAACAACTAGTCCTTCAGATCATATGAGAGGAGAATACTTTCTGCAGGATGGTTACCTCTTTAGAGGAAAATAACTTTGCATACCAGCTGGTTCCATGAGGGAAAATATTATCTGCAAATTTCATAGTGGTGGTTTGGCTGGTCACTTTGGGAAGGACAAGATGATAGCCTTGGTTGAAGATAAATACTACTAGCCAAAACTGAAAAGGGACATTACTAAGTATGTGGAAAGATGTAGAATCTGTCAAGTGGCTAAGGGTCACTCCCAAAACACAGGCTTGTATACACCTCTACCTGTACCCATCGATTCATGGATAGATGTGAGTATGGATTTTGTATTGGGGCTTCCCCACACCCAGCGAGGTGTAGATTCTATTTTTGTAGTTGTTGATAGATTCTCTAAAATAGCTCATTTTATTGCTTGTAAAAAAACTAGTGATGCCACAAGGATAGCCAACTTATTTTTCTTAGAAGTTGTTAGACTCCATGGCATTCCAAAGACTATCACATCTGACAGGGATACTAAATTTTTGAGTCATTTCTAGAGGACCTTATGGAAGAAGATGGGAACATAGTTGTAGTTTAGCAGTGCCTATCATCCCCAAACTGATGGGCAAACTGAGGTGGTCAATCAAAGTTTGGGAAATCTGTTGCGGTGCATTGTTGGTGAAAAGCCCAAGCAATAGGACTTGGTGTTGCCTCTAGCCGAGTTTTCTTACAACAGTTCTCTTAACAGATCAACTAGAAAATCTCCTTTTCAGATTGTATATGGTAAGAATCCTTAGGGTGTTTTGGACCTTGTACAACTTCCTGTCCAAGATAGAATTAGCGATGATGGGGGAGCATTTGTTGAACACCTTCAACAACTTCAACAAGATGTCATGAGTAAATTACAGGATAGCAATGAGAGATATAAGATTGCTGCAGATATCAGTAGAAGGAGACAAATATTTAATACAGGTGATTTGGTGATGGTGTACTTGAGACGTGAGATGTTTCCTACTGGCACTTATCATAAGCTAAAATACAAAAAGATAGGACCTTGCCGAATTCTGAAGAAGATCAATGATAATGCTTATGAGGTTTGTTTACCAGATGATTTGGCTATTTCTCCTATGTTTAATGTTTCTAATTTGTATGCATTTCATGGAAATATATCTGAGCCAGATAGCAGAGATGAGGTGGATTGGCATCACCACCTTCCAAGTAAAAAGAAGGAAAAGATTGCCCACATTCTGGATATGCAGTCTACAGTCACACGGAATGGTCATTACACCAGGTCCCTGATTCAGTGGGAGGGATTACTAGCGATAGATAGAACTTGGATCTCAGAGTGGGAAGTGATGAAGTTGGACCCCACAAAGTTGCAGCAGTTCATAGACAACCACTTGCAGGAGCTGCATTCCTTTAAAGAAGGGGAGAATGATGCAGCCACTTCCGGAGGTCATAACTTTTGACTCGGATGTGGGTTTTTGCTAAAATTTTACAAGCACATGTGTGAGGAAGAGTTAATGAAAATATCAACTCAGCTCGCTCTGTTGGTGGTCGTTTTGACATCTTTTCAGGAGCCTGAAGTTTCATCTTGACCTTCAAAATTAGCTTTTACTATTTCTTTCTAGTTTTGTGAGTTTTTGCTTTTGTAATAAATCTGAAATCGTCTTTCTAATTTCGTGGGTTAGTTGGCAATTCATCTTGCCTTAGTTGAGAGATTTTCTTGGGAAAAATCAAGATTCTTAGGATGAGTTTTAAAAGTTACCAAAAATGGAAAAATCTATTTTTCCTGAAAATCTGCCAAATATGGTAATTTTCAAAATTGTAATAAGTAGGAGTTTTCTTTCATTGTAGAGGCAGAATAGGTTGGACGCAATTAAAGAGAATTTGGAGTTTTTTTATTCTGGCATTGTGTTATTCTTTTTGAATTGTTGTTTATGAAGGGTTTGTGCTACATCATTTAATTTTGCAAGAAGTGTTTCTACACATGTTGCATTTCCCTTACGAGAATGCATGTTTTAGTTCCAATTTTCCTCTAAGTGCATTCTTGCATAGGCTTTGATGAGATAATAAGAACATCTTATTCATGCCTTAACAAGTGCTTCTCACAGAAAGATCTAAATATTTTGCATTGTCTGTTTAACTTTTGCATTATGTTCTCTCTCCAACAATGAAGAGTCTGTGGTATTTTATGCCCAATCTTTTGGGGAAACTTTATTCCTATTATTTCATAAAGGAAGCTCAAAGGGTTGTGATAGATTTGGCGAATTGCCTTATGTTAGTTGTTTCCTAATTTTTCCTGGTCCCCACTTTCCCAAAAACAAAACATGTCATTTCCAGTTCTTGAAATATGATTAAATAATATATAATAATAATTAAATTAAAAATATAAAAGAATAGTATTTAAAATAATTAAATATTAATTAAGTTAAACAAAAGGTCAAAAGGCACGAATGGAAAAGTTATGTCTCCCTCAAATGAGAGGTATAAAAGGGAGAGATGAGAACTTCATTTGGGGAAAAGGGAAGGACGAAGAAAGAGTGGAGCATAAGAATTAAGGAGGTATTAAGGGAAAGGAAAGGAAAGAAAATAAGGAAGTGGTTTTTAAAAGATTTAGTGTTGTGGCCTTTTGAAACTGTTGTAATTATGGAGGTTGTCACTATTCGAAAGGGTTATGATTATGAAGGGTTGTGACTCTTTGAAAGGAATGTAATTATGAAGGGTTGAAACTCTTCAAAAGAGGGACAAATATGAAGGGTCGTGACTCTTCCCAAAAGGCAGTCATGATGAAGAGGTGTGACCTCTCCCTCACATGGGAATATATAAAGGAGAAGGATCAAGTGGAATGGGGGAAAAGGAGTAAAGGAGATCTAGAGCAGATTTAGAGCAAAAATATAAGGAGGGATCTGAAATAAGAATTGAGAAGGAAAGAAGAAAATAAGAAGAGGATATGCAGATCTTAACTAGGATATGTACAGATCTCAATAGTAGTAAAGACAAATTTGATAAGTGAGAGATAGGTTAAGATTAAATAAGGAGTGAAAGGGGCAACAGTTGTCGTCAAACAAATGTATCTTTTCATAAGCAAAGGGTGAGACACAATAAGGGCATTAAAAATGAAAGGGTGTGATTCCCTACAAAGGAGATATTAAGGAGGAGAATTTTCCATTTGCTGAAGAAATCAAAAAGTGGAGATTAACTAGGAGAATAATATATTATTCTCTAAGGCAACAAAGAAAAGTGTTATTATTACCTCCAAGATAGGTAAGTCTTGTGATGGAGTGGACCACGCTACATCATACAAAGGCACTAGATAAGGCTTGCGGACGAATGGGCAATGGGGTACATCATACAAAGGCACTAGATAAGGCATGTGGTGGAATGGGCATGAGTTACATCATACAATGGCACTATTTGTGAAGGATAGTCAATATGGAAAATTATTGGGTGAATCCATAACCATAAGAGTTGAGTAAGCTAGAGTGATGAAGGGGAACACTATAAAGGTTTCTCTAGGTATGCCAACCCCATGAAGCATGAGACCAAGAGGGACAGAGTTTCCGCTCTTGGCCCTAGGTCAGAGAGAATGAGGGCACATCATTATGTCTTTCTTATCTCATTCCTCATTATGGTTAAGATCACAGAAGCTAAGTGTTATAACTACAATTCTTTCATAAACCTAAATATGCATTATATTGTTACCTAATCTCTAGGTTAGGATTGTATTATCAATTTATAAAGCTTAATGCAAATTATATTACGCTAACAATATAGTTAGTTTGTATACATGCACTTGTTCCTTATTTGGTGATTGCAGTATCTAAATCATATTTTACCTTGTTAAAGGTGTTTTAAGTGGTAAAGTTATATCAAACCATCTTACAATTTTTATAAATGGAATTTGTGATTCTAGGGCCAAAATTAGGGCAATGCCAAAAAGGGGACATTACAAAACATGAAGAGCTAGCTTCCAAAATACCGAAGATTGTTCTACATAGCGCATCAAGTCCCACATATGCAAAGCTTCCCGACTGCCCTTATTTAGGCACGAGCTTAATAGGGATCAACAATAACATAACGAGAGGATTGAATTATAAAGGCCTTGTCTTGGTTAGCAGATATGTCAAAGAAGAGGGTGTGATCATGAAGGTAGTTGTAAATGTCTTTATATGAAGGGGAATCATGAATAGCAATTTTGCACATGAGTTTAGATTTGGGAATATCAAAAGTGTGGTATATAAGTTGTTATGGTTAAGATCACAGAAGCTAAGTGTTATAACTGCAATTCTTTCATAAACCTAAATATGCATTATATTGTTACCTAATCTCTAGGTTAGGATTGTATTATCAATTTATAAAGCTTAATGCAAATTATATTATGCTAACAATATAGTTAGTTTGTATACATATGCACTTGTTCCTTATTTGGCGATTGCAGTATCTAAATCATATTTTACCTTGTTAAAGGTGTTTTAAGTGGTAAAGTTATATCAAACCATCTTACAATTTTTATAAATGGAATTTGAGATTCTAGGGCCAAAATTAGGGCAATCCCAAAAAGGGGACATTACAAAACATGAAGAGCTAGCTTCCAAAATACCGAAGATTGTTCTACATAGCGCATCAAGTCCCACATATGCAAAGCTTCCCGACTGCCC
>MU226504.1:667552-684340 GCA_018584345.1 Thuja plicata | reverse complement strand
ATGTCAGAGAAGAGGGTGTGATCATGAAGGTAGTTGTAAATGTCTTTATATGAAGGGGAATCATGAATAACAATTTTGCACATGAGTTTAGATTTGGGAATATCAAAAGTGTGGTATATAAGTTGTTCCACCAAGAACTCACATTGTTGTTTGTTATGAGGCATGTCAAGTAGACATCCAATGGTAGCCATAGTGTAATTTGCTTTATTTTGTGGTCTAGGAACCTACTCGAGCACAATTAATGTGAAATATTATTTGAAGCTATCAACCATCCTCTTATAATGCATAATATTTTCATCTTTTTCCATGTTGTCATCATTGAATTGTCAAATGACTAACAGAAAATCACTAAAGACCTGGTCTTTGATTTTCCATTTGATAACTATCGCAAGTCCTGTAATGAGGGATTCATATTTGGCAATGTTGTTTGCGTAAGGAAATGTTAATCTGTAGGAATTAGGGAGGCAATCCCCTTTGTGGTGTGATGAAAATAGTTCTAACTCTAGAACAATGTTATGTAATGGAGCCATCAAAATATACTTTCCGTTGAGTGCCTAATGTCACTATAAGCACTTCTTCTTTAGGAAAATCTAATATTAATTGGTGATCTACCATTGTTGAAGCATCCACTAGTTCATCTACTATCATTTGTCCTTTTATTGCTTTTATATCAACATATTCAATGTCAAATTCGTTGAGGATCATAAACAACTTTGCCAATTTACCAATGAGTGACTCTTTGTTGAGGAGATACTTCAAGGGATCCATCTTTTCTACGAGCTTGGTTTGATGATTTAGCATTTAGTGGCGAGGCTTTTGTGAAGCAAAACTTACAACGAGACATGCACACTCAATAGATGTGTAGTTGAATTCATACCTCAATAAAGTGTGGCTAATATGGCATATAGCTCTATTTTCTCCTTCATTGACATGTTATGATAAGAGAGCTCCTGGTGTTGATGATGTACATGATATGTATAAGATCAAAGGCTTCCCTCATATGGGTAGCATTAGCAATTGTGGCGATAGTAGATAACCATTTAAGTTCTTGGAAGGGTTGCTAACACTAATCAATCCATTTAAGGGAACACCCTTGAGAAGAAAATGTTGGAATGGATGATATTTATCTGATAACTATACAATAAATTTGTGAATGGACTATAATTTACCTTAAAGGAGCTAAGTCAAATTAGTTGGTGAAGGAATATCTATAATGACTTTTACTTATGTTGGATCCACTTCAATACCTCTATGGAAGACAATTTAACTAAGGTGCTTTCTGAAAGTCCCTAAAGAGACATTTTTATGGATTTAATCCAACTTTGTATTCTTCCAGTATTGTGAAGATTATAGCTCAAACATCAAGATAGGTGTTGTTCCAAGGACAAGTGAAAGTTATCATGTATTCATCCTCGAGAGAATTTTTGAATTGGTTATTTCCATAAAATACATCCATCAATGGCAACATCTCATATCCAACTGTAAGATCCACTATCATGTTAATATTTGGTAGAAGGAAGTCATCTTTAAGAGATGCTTTGTTCAAATCTGTAAAGTCAAAACAGGTGTGGATGCCCCGAGTTGGCTTGGTGACTGGTACTAGGTTTGATATCCGTTCACTGTAGTCTTTAGGTTAGATAAAACCAACATCTAGCAACTTTTACGACTCAAATTTTGACCAATAATACAATTTGTGGGTGCATTTTTCTTAAATTTTTCTTTACAAGTTTAGCACCAAAGTAGAGTAGCTGATGATCTACGACTAATTCTGCATCAAACCAAGGCATGTCAAAATAAGACCAAGGAAATTTCATCTATCTCTCTATAAAAGAATATGCTGTAATTTTTTCTTCCTATATTTGTCAAGGAAATTACAAAGAGTGTGATTTTTGGTTGTACTGATGTTGATTCCCTCTACTTTTTCTACCAAAAGTGGGAATCTCTCTAGATCTGTGGGGAGTGTATCCAACCTTCCACCCTCAAGTGCCTTAGAAAGCTTTTCACTCTTGATTACATCCTTTATTTTTATTATTTCTTCATCTAAAGGTGCCTTTCAATTTCACCTAAAAACTTCTTTAAATTTTTAGATTTTCACAACCATAAGGTAAGGTTATTATCATTCAGAGTGAAGGCTAATGATGTAGAGGTTAAGGTACATATGGAGGAATCATTAAGGTTCTAGAATGTGTCAATCCAAGCATGGGCATTTATATCAATACCCTCACCAAATGTCTCGATGGCATCAGAAGCATTAATACCCTCACTCAAAAGTAACTTACTACTAGAAGCCAAAAGTATCAATGGTCCACACCCCCACCCTTTGTTAATAGGTAGGTGTTTAGGTTGAATAGGTTCTTTGATTAATTTCTTTTGAAGTCCTAAGTCATTGTAGCCATCATAACCTATTTGCTTCATGATAGTAAAGTCTTTGCCATAATTTTCAACTGGTAACTTGACATTTTTGTGTCCTCGTCTTTATAAAGTCAATGATAGATATCTTCTTCTATGTTATCCCTATGTAGTTCACCTCGCTTCGTAAACATAGTGGGTTGGCATTGTATGATAACTTTCGAGTCCTTTTGAATCGGATGTGTTTTGCCATAAGATTTAGATGAGGTGGTCAATTTGTTAATGCAAAATGAGTCACTAATGTTGTATTCGTGACACCCCTTGTCATGGACTTGGACCTTGATCTCGGGGAAAGAGGTGAAGGAAATGCAAGATTTGGATAATGAAGGATCAATGTAGGTAGATGAGGTAAAAGATGAAGCTTCTCAATTGATTGGGCATGTTGAAAGACATATATAAGAGCATCAACTATAAGCCGCTCTTAACGAATGGATTTTTGGAGGGGGGATTATGGGTAGAGGGCTCCCTTGATAGCCAATTTTACATTAGCATCCATGATGACATTCGAACATGAACACAAAAGTTAGGACCAAATCCCAAACATTGAAGCATTTTGAAGAAGGACAACCATCTTATATAATCATAGGCTTTATCAAAATCGAGTTTGTGTATCAAGGCATCTTTAGTTGTTTGTTAAGCATATTCAAATGGTTTCTAAGCTAGAACCAAGTTGATTAAAATAAATCTACCACCTAGGAAGCCAATTTGTTCAAATCTAAGTTTCTCTTTTGTGGGAGTTTTGATTCTTTGGCTAAGGCTTTAGTTGTGATCTTATGTGATGTATTGAGCAATGTGATGGAACACCAACCATTCACCAAGTCTTCTAATTTTCTTTTGGGGGATTATTTTGATAAGGCCTTGATTAATAATAGCTCCTGGAGACCTAATTTCAACGTCATCAAAGTAAACATTGTGGAAATCCTCACCAATATGGCACCAAGGCATTCGTAGAACTCAACTAGAAGGTCATCCAAGCTTGGGCTCTTCTCTAATGCCAAATTGTACATAGCTTCCTCAATCCCTTCTAAGGAGAGATAGTGATCAAGAAATTTAGTGGTCATGTTGAATTTTGCGAGAAATGCAGTTAGCTAAGTTGTCTTTAAAGATGGGGATTAGGGTGTCATTATTAGAATCATCGACAAACAACTATTTATAATGTCCAAAAATATTTGTATTGTCATATCTTGGTTGATCTATAGTAAGTCATCATCAAATTTAATAACAAAAATGTGTTCCTTTTTATAATTATGCTTCAAACATCAAAAGAAAGACTTTGTGCTCTTGTCACCATCTTTCAACCATTGCAAACGTGCCCTCAATTGAGCACCTTTGCCCTTACAAGGAGCTAGGTTGTAAAGCTGGTTTTAGTGGTAAAAGGAATGATGTGCCAATTGTTGTCCAAACATTTCTATCCTTCAAAAAGTTGTCCTTTAAGGGATTTCTCAAGTCTCAAATGCTTAGTGTTGCTCTCCTACCAAAGTTTCAAAGGAGAAGAGTATGGCACACAATTGTTATTTCCCATCAACAGATCCATCTATCATTTTGAGGCTTAGGATCAACTTTTCAAATAGCTAGAAATCCATCAATACAATTTTGATTATGAAGATGGGATATGTTCAATTTGTACAAGAGATCATTAAGAAGGGCATCAACTCCATTAAGGGATACGATGTTGAATATGGGAAGGCAGTCTAAAAGATTGGCAATCAAGTCAAGATGGACAAGGTGTTCCATTGAAGAATGGAGGACAAGCAAATTGGGAAAAACATAAAACTTGACCAAGTATCTTCTGAAAAAACCCTTCAAAATAGTTGTTCCATGTGAACTAATAGAATCTATGAGTCTATTTTAACCATGATGAGATCACAAACACCTAAGAAGTTTTGAGCAAGGGTCCAAGCTTCAAACTCAAGTTGAGGCAATTCGGGATGGCTTTCCCAACTACGGTCAACAAGGTGTTCCACCATGTTGAAATCTCCCCCAAGAATCCAATCAACAGTAGTCAAATGTGTACTTAACCAATCCCCCAAGGTAGCTCTCATGGGCGAAGAGTTGGAGGTGTAAATGGAATATAAGCCAAGAAGATTATCTTAGACAAAAGTGGTAACCCCATAAAATGATTATTAGGATCAAACCCAAAAGCAATGTTTGATTTAGCTAGCTATGGTGCAAGACCCAACACAACCCCTCTAGAACCTCGAAGCAGCTAGTAATAAGTATAGAAAAAGTGTGCCTTTCCAAATAATAGCAAGCCAAGCATTGAGATGTGCTTGACTCACTTTTACTCCCGAAGCATTTAGACATTTGCTTGGTTGTTAATGTAGACTGTTTAACATGATATTTATTGGATGGCATTGTCAATCCCCTCACACATGATTGGATGCGGTAATTCATTAGGAGTCAGAATTTTCCTCATCTGTGAGGAGAGTGATGGATTGATCAAATGACAATGAGGCAAGAGGATTAAGAGAACCTTTAGTAGGAGATCTCTCTCTCTAGATACTGTCGGTTCTCATAGGGTTGTCTAGCTACGATGCTTAACTCACAGAGCTAGCTAACGGAGTTCTCAAAGGTGCAGAGAGCTGAGAAGGTTTGGCAATGTGTTGGGTGTCAGTGAGGAAAGTGAGGGTTGATTCTATTCTCTTTTCAAGAAGCCCTTTCTCGACTCGAAGGACTTCTAAAGGAAGCATTGTCATGGATAAGGGTAGAAGGTGAAGGGACTTCAAGGTTAACCAAGTATTGTATAAGATATCAAACAATCCCACAAATCTTTGTTGTAGGATCAAATGCTATTTATTGTCACAAAACATCTGTAACAGTTCTACAAAATCTGAGAAAATATTGCAGAATGAGGAAAACATAGAAAAATCACTCTATACTAAAAAAATGCCAAAATTGCAATTTAAACATAACCACCAATTGTTTTGCCATGGAAAAATCAAGATTAATCCCAAACTGTGATTCAAAAAATTATATGCATTCCTTTAATAATTATATTTTATATATAGATCAATATTATTTGTATTGTGAAATGCAGTAAAAACATAGTGCACTTGCATCATCAACTACTTGGGCAAGAACAAGTTAAACTGTTGCAGGATGACAAATTGAGTATTGAACATGATTAGATGATCAGATATGAGAGACCTTTTGATTTACAAAGAAGGCATCTTTCATATATTGCCAAGAAACCTTGTTAAGGCTGAAAATCAGAGTTGTCGAAAACTCTTGTCCCTCCTTGGGCGCGCGTATCCACGTATCCAATTTGGAAACGTATCTGAAATGCCTGGATACACGTTGAATATTGTACCCATGTGCACCTTAAAAAACTTGATTTTCCAACCGTGTCGAATACTATGTGATTTGATTTATTTTAAGATTTGACCTAAACCTTCCCAAATTTAATTTACAAAAACTTCATTAATGCAATTTTTAGAAAAAAATGGTATAAACAAAACCTGCACCAAATGAGAAAGACATGAAATGTTTTTCTATTTCAAAGACCCATATTTTCTGGGTTATCTTCTAATGCAGCTCTACTATTTTTCTTAGTTGCCGATTTGGGTGTGGATTCGGATGCGGGTGTGCGGATGCGCGAAATTTTTTTTGGGGGGGATGCGGGTGCATTTGGATGCGTTTTATATATGTGTGTGTGTGTGTGTGTGTGTGTGTGTGTGTGTGTGTGCAAAGAAATGCAAGAAATATACAAAAATAAATCATTTGATACTGATAGTATGATACTTCACCTATGATCAAGATTCAAGATATTTCATATTTGATAGTTCAACACTTCAACTTAAAAGTTACAACTTCAAAGACGTGACAGCAAATTGAAATAAGTTCAATATTAATAACTAATTAGTCATGTTTAAGATTCAAATGCAATATTAAGTGCCCTTTACCTTGTTTAGTTTTTCAGCTTTTGCTCATAATGAGCCTTGTGTAATTAACTGCAGACACAAACAAATTAACAAAAAAGATTTGTCAATAATACCAAAATACAGCTCTGGAAGAATACAAGATACTTAGGATAATCTCAGCTGAAGGGAACCGATCAAATTTCAACCCACAAAAATTAAGAATTGCTTTTAATATACTGTTGTTTATTACACTTACTGTGGTGGCTATTCATTTATTTATCATTATTTCCAAATGCAAAAATACATGAGCATTGCTTAAGAACGATTTAATTTGTCTTTTATGATAACATTTAAAGACAAAGTTAGCTTATATAGTAAGTGTTGTACTAGATTTTAGATCTACACTAACATGGATATCTTAAATGAAGGTATCTAAAAGATGCTTATAGATACATCAGTAACAAGACACCTATATATCTCAATGTCCTTAAATGGATATGTTTAAAATATTTATGCTAGTTTATAGGTAATGGATGTGCCCAGATGCCCTGTGGGTGCCACCTGGAAGTGCATCCCAGGGGCCCGGATGCTTCCCAGAAGCATCCGGGTGCCTGGGATGCGCTTCCAAGTGGCACCCACAGAGCATCCGTGCCAGCACCCGCATCCACAGGCACCCGCATCCGCATCAAGCCCAAAACAGGACACATCGGTAACTAAGCTATTTTTGCATATTGTAAATTGTTAAATTAACTTACAGTTATTTATGTAGCATTTTTGTTGTTATATTGCTTTTGAAGTAATGAAAATCTCCTCTAATAACAGAAAATGTGTTAATATGTGTGTATGTGTTTTTTATTAATGTCACATCCAGCCGTATCCATATTGAGGGCTTAAAAAATGGCCGTATGCATACCCGATACCGTATCCGTATTTGTATCCATATCTGTGTCCATGCAACTTTGCTGAAAAGAGCATCAATAAATATGGAATCCAATAACTCCTGGTCACCCAGAAGATCTGTACTGCCGTTGCAGTGATTGGTTTTATTTTGATTATGAGTTAATTAACTTTCTGAATTTTTTTATATATTACCTGGAATTGGAACTCACTCACAGAGCAGTCTGGACCTAAGTCTGGTTACAACAAAGGCATGGTCAATGGCCTATTATTTGAAGAACAATACATGATTAGAGTTATCAAAACTATACAGAACACTTCTGTTATTGGCTGTTTGATTAAACAACGGTAATCAATTTCTTTTATATATAAAAGCAAGAATGATGCTGTAAACATTGTCTCTAACACATTTGAGAGGGGTAACAACAAGCTACTATGAATATCCATGAAATTCATTTATGCGAGCGTTTATTATAGCTAACAGTTCTATGAGCTGTCAAGCACCAATTCACTAGCCCCCATATAAGTGCTGCTTCTCTGTCTTCTTTGTTTTAATCTCACCTTGATATCAAGACCATGGTCAACCAGGGACTGGAGGACTATCATTAGTTTCCCTTCAATCTTTTCTCCTTTCCTTGGTGTATATACCGCTGTATAAATATCATCTGCAAGAGCACGCCGGGCAAGAAGTCCACCCACTGCTGCACATGCAGTCAGGTCTTTTGTAGATACCAGTTCATTTTTCATGTCCTTGGAGATTGACTGTGCCACTACAACCACTTTGCTTGTAACCCGGTGAACAATACATGCACAGACTGAACTTTTTGAAATGAAAATATCCAAGCAAAAAGGTCGCATATATGCATCAGTGATCTCCTTAAAGGACATCGATTTCTTCTTTCTTTCCAGGGCTTCTTCTTCACAAGACCAGAAGTCAGTGGGAACCAAATCAGATGAATTTTGTGCATTGAAGATTTCCTTGTTAGTTAGTTCATGCTTAAAACCAAAAGGTTTGTTTTTATTTGTTGTCGGCTCAAGTTTTGATTCTCCTTGTTTCTTGTTATCTTTTCCAGATTTTTTGTTAACATTATCCCTATTAAGCTGTTTTTTTGGTTTCCTTCTGTGAAAATTGAAACTAAGTTCCTCATATTCATGGGAGTCAGTATCCAACTTGTAGAACAAGTGTCCATGATCACGCATGTCCTGGATCAACAAAATGAAGTTAGATCAGGTGAAGGCATTCAACTATCAAGAGGAGTTTTTAAGTGTGAACAACATAATCAACTTCTTATTTAAATGTACATATGTGCATCCCTAGATCTGCAATAGTACTTTCAGCCATCCATACAATTTGATGCCATAGGATAATATTGTTTAACAAAGAACAATATTCAAGGAAATAGTTAGTGATATGAGAAAAATATGGTATTAGATGAAGTGTACCAAATTTCTAAGGAAAACTTCTGAAGCTCAATGGCGAAGTAATTAATAAGAAAATAACCCTAAATTAGATAGTGATTGCTGTGAATAGAGATTACCAATGTTAGATCATTTATTAGATGAGAAACCAGAACATAATAAACATGTCATTTTACACCATTTTGAAGTTTTAACCCTTGCACCAAAAAAGAATTCAGAGCATTTTATTGATGGGTTAAACAGATATATGATCCCAATTTAAGCTTTCATAGAGAAAATCTTGAACCTATAAATTTTGCAACCAGTTCAATGTGTTCATTCAACTGGCCACATTTGTGCAGGAATTCACCTTGTCTTATATCTGAGTAAATCTCTTCGCAAAAGCCTTTGCTGCTGAAATTATCCATGTAAAGCATACATAAAAAAGTTGATACTTTATTGAAATACTTTTGCAAGACTACAAATTGCTGAATGTTGAAGTCAATGCAATATATCCTTTTGACAGAAAAATGCTACACAGAAAAATGCTACAAAAATGTTAAGGACCTAATTATTGGATTCGGGAGCCTCTACTCTTCGCGACTTGGCACTAGTAATCCAAAGGAGAACCAACCATGCACCCAGTAATGAAAAATCTTAATCTTCACTTCAAATTTCAATGCGTACAATTATTACTTACAAAAACTTGAGAATTTCTTCTTGAAAATGATTAGTCCTTGGGATTTTGGCAAAACCTTGTGACACATGGATGCGAACAAAATTAGAGCTTATTTGATGCCATTCCTATGAAAAAGTGAAACAAGTTGACACAAACATGCCTCAATGACATCATCTTTGTGCAATACAACCTTCGCCTTCACACAAAAAATGGAGGGCTCAGATTGTCAAGATGTGATTGACTTGGATGATATCAATCCATATTGCAATTGGATCATCTAAGATGAGGACCCCATGTGTATAGTGAGGCAAGTAGAGAAGGGTGCAGTAGGAGGCATTATATTGGATAACATTGTGGTTGAAGATGATGGTGGTCACAAGGATTGATTAACTTTTAATTCAAAGGTTGAGCAACAACCAATTGTGATAAGTAAGACCCAACCAGCATCTTGGAGAATAGAACAAAGTAGTGAAGTGCACAAACTACAAGCAAAGACCATAAACAGCAATAAGAATGAGAAAACCAACCATTTGATATAACAAACCAAAATTAGGGAGGAGCCATTGTTCCTCCTGGACCATCTCAAGAGCTGCTACAATGTTTTCTTGCCTAAATCAAGGCTTGCATGGACTTTCCTTGACTACAATAGCAATGTTCTACTAGATACAACTCTCTAATGATCTTACACAGTCCCTAAACCTCTACTACACTCTTTAAGACTCGGGCTGCAAGCAATAATCCTTTACAAACAGTTTGCTTGATATAACACTCAGAAATCCCCTTACAATGACCTCTTTTGGAAGTTTTATAATTAAAAAAAAAACACAAATGAATTAAAGAAACAATTACAACCATCACTGCAACTGAAAGGAATCTTTTAGATAGGTTTTGCAGCTCACAGTTCCAACCTCTGTTGTTTCTATTATGTGTTTGACAACAGACAAACCTATTCTAATAGTCCAGTTTCTAGTTGGGACCGTTTTGACCAATGTCAAACTAGTTAGATGCATTCAACTGCAGTCAAATGCACAAAATCTGTTTTTTCCTCTGTCAAATCTAATTTTCCTGTTTTCAAATCCTTCAGTTATTTCTTCCTCTGTCTTCTGATCATCAGCTTGTGTAACTTGAATTATGCCGTTTTCCCAAGAATGAACCTTAAAAGGATTTTAGACATAAAGGTTAGTTTCAATGAGACCATAAGTGAATAAGCTAGCCTCCTTAACAAACTTCACTGATCCATTAATTTTGGATCACGGTACCTCCACACTCAAGCTGCCAACCACCTAAATCCTATTGCCATTGAGGTAACATCACACAAATGTTTTTAGTTTCTAATAAGAAAATTGAATCAAACTTGTATCTTGAAATTTAATAATATGCCTCCTAAATTTCTTTTCGAATTTACATTTGAACAATTTAAATTTCCAATGTGTGCCTCTACAGGTGGCTAGTTCCTCTTCACTTTGACTCTAACAACAAGAAGATCCAATTGTGATTAATTCTACTTTAACTCATAAGGAGATCCATTTGTGATTATATAAAGAATAAGAGAAACAATCACAATATAAGAGAGTTCATTGATTATCATACAATTTGATTGCTCTGATGGGCCTTCTTTTCAAGATTTGATTGGATGGATATGACAACTTGGATAGAACCAAGGACTAGTGTGTCCATATCCCAATGAAGGAAAGGAAACGAATTCCAAACAACGCTTGTCCATGACAGGAATAGTAAGCACCATAATACATTCCTCAACCATGGTTCTACAGTTCTTCATAAATACAACCATATCAGATCTGTGTAAGCTGGATATCATACCTGCACAAGTCAAACATAAGCACACACGCCCACACCCACATTTTCTGCAGAAAGAAAATGGCCCAAAAGTTCAATTTACTAAACCCTTTCAAAGAAAGAAGAAAGAGGGGGTTACTACAGGAAGGCCACTGGCACATGAATAGAGCAGCTGTGTAGAAAATCTTGAAAAGATGGATTATGTCCCATTAAAGAGCTATCTACAGCGGCTATAGGTGGATTAGACATTTCAGTCTATCATTACAGCCCTAGAAATGACCAATTCTTCAGTGTCATTAAAATCTGTCTGTCTATTCTTCTGAGACAACAATGGACAGAATAGTGGCCTCCTTTAACAGATCTCTCATTAACATACATGTGATTGAGCTTTTCCCAAAAAGGCCAAATCTTCATTTAGGCCACACATTGTAATTTTTATATATGACGACATTCTATGCACGTACCACATTTGCTGAGAAACTGTCCTACTTAAAAATTGGTGACCACCACCACTAGTAAACTAAGAGTGCAATTGTGCTTCTTAGACAACATGGATAGAAAATAGCCTCCAATGAGATAATTTCCATTAACATATGCATGATTATGTCTTTTCCAACGAGATTTAATCTTCAATGGTGGGCCACACATTGGAGCAATAATACATGGCAGCATTCAATTGAAGCGCCACAATTATCATGGCTAGCACACTTGTTGTGCTTCCCTACTCCTTAAAAATAGTTAACACCACTGCTAATTCATCATCTTCCAAAGGACTGGAACAATCAACACAGACATCTAACTAGTCAATAGCCACCCACTTCACTTCGACCATTGCAACAACTCCATGATTCATCATCAGGATGAAGAAAGCAATGAAAAGAGCAAATAGTAGATTAGATTCTGCAGACCTGGAGTATAAAAAGATGAGGAAAGAGAGAGGAAGGATAGGCATGTAGTTCAAGGGGTCATGAGAGTCAATATAAACATACATTAAAAGCAATACAAGAATGTAGAAAATAAAAATATACCAAAAGCATTCCAAAAAGACACAACAAACCAAAAGCAACTAAAAAATACAAAAATCAAGGAAATAAATATATATAGTATGTCAATATATAAATATATTTAATTCTACTATATATATATTTGAATCCACTGCTAGGATTCAAATTTCCCAACAGTCATGGTGGTAGCTTGCCTATAGCAGAAGCCAAGTGCACACAGTGAATTTATTGCTCCAACCACCCCCAAACGACATTTTCTTGGGCCCGAGGCTGCAAAACGACATCATTTATTCTCCCACATGCCCTACAAAGAAGATCTACTCACGGTCATGCTCATTGCTTGTTCTTTTTGTCAGAGGGCCGTCCATTTTTCTGATTTTGACAACTAATTTTGTGGGGCTGCTGACCCATTCTTGTGCCCTATCTTTTTGGTGCCTAGTCGATGAATAAAAGGCACTTTTGTGCTCATTGTAAAGGCTTCTCCCTTGTTTCTCTTGCAAATATATGTATTTTCCTTAGCAATTTTTGCAACTATAAACTGGCTCTTGACCTCTAAATGAATAGAAACTATCATTTTACCTCTTCTCGATTCTGATATGTTGTGTAAAAGCTCTTTACCTTCATGCTGAATGAATGTTTTATTACTTTCTATGTATGTATGTTGCGTTAATCTTGTTTGTGAAGGTTAATTGTGGAAACTCTTTTCCATCTTAGCATTTGTGAAATCCTAACCTTCATACTTACTCCCAGGATCTAATATAACAAAGAATTGTGTAAGTTTCCTTTGGTAGTTCAGTTGAATCTTTTTGCTATTTTGAGCAGGAAGAAACAACTTTAATCTAGGTGCATCACCACCCCTTTCTTTTCATGTATTTCTTCTTTCCCTTTCCTTCTGCAAGCTAGTAAAATAGATTTAGTTGTAGGGTCATCTAGTAGTGGATTGGACCAACATTTTGCATCTAGATTTGAGAGGAATTCAGCCTTCTCCAAAGATATGACCTCATTTGCAAGGTCCCACACCTTCAGGTCAATTCCATTGTCATTGGAATGTTGGACTCAGTGTCTAGCAGGGTGCAATTTCACATGGCAACAGCTTTTGGCACGCTCAGTGGGACAATGCAAACTATTTCAGTACAAAACTTTTCCATGCTTTCCTGATATTCATTGTGTATATCAGTGATTTTTTTCCTTTGGAGGCAATATTTTTACACACCTAGTGACTCCAAGCTCAAAATTACTGGTTCAATAGCAGTCCAACTGCTGTTATGTACAAAAATTGTAAAAATAAATTTGATTTCTTCCTATTTCAGGTTGATTTCTTCCTATTCCATGTTTTAGAATAGTTTTCCAGTCCTATGAATGAGTAAATGTGTCAAAGTTTCATGGACATGATTTTTCATCTCCATATCATGAAAATGCTGCTTATATATCCTCTAACTAGCAATATCATATTGCGCATGCAGCTGCTTTTACCCCACATACTTTTTCTACAGCAAACTATCAACATGCTCAACATGCTTACCACCTACCCACCCTGATCAACCTTATTGGCAATCTGAATATAGGTTTGACCAATCTCAAAGAACTATTTGTGTGTCAAACCAGCATGTCTATTCCCATGGTCAGCTTCAACATGTTAACATGAGCATAAAAGATATAATGTCAAGCTTTCACAAGCAGTTGAGGGCTGTTGAAAGGGAGGAGTTCAATTTGCAGCAGGGGGAGTGGGCTTACCAAGCTTACCAACCTCAGCAAGAGATGGATACATAGAGGAATCAATACAAAAATATTCTTGCAAGGGAGGTTACTGCAAAAGAGGAGCAGATAAGGCTATTACTTGCCCAAGCTCAAAGGCTAGAGGTCAAATCAGCTCCTCATATTCCTAGTTTCAGACCAACATTATTTGAAATTTTGAAGCAGTAAATCAGCAAGGAAGAGGTCCCCAAATGCAAGTTTTCAAGCTTCAAACAATGAAAACTCCCTGAATCCTCAAATAAGTGTCCTAAATTTGTAATTTTAAGTTTTGGAGGACTTCGTTAATTGCAAGAAAATGTAGCACTTGCACAAAATTAGTCCATCACTCCTCAAAAAGAGCCTGTTCAAGGCATTTCCCTACCTCAAGAAATTACACAAACTTCTCAAAATCCTCTATCAAGTCATCCTTCTTGTCCTAACATCATTTGTCTTTCTCCAAGGGGACCTATTTATATCAAGAAAGCTTGTTTGGTGAGCAAAAAAAAGATTTTTCTTAAGCAAAAGAGGAACAACTTGTAGCCGACGAATCTTCATGTGATAAAGAAAAGGAAACATCAGATTTGTTGCAACAAGGTGGTGAGTATAATCCATTGGAGCAGCGAGATATTGAGCATGAAAATGATGCTCAACATGAGGTGTTGGTTGATTTCTTTGAAGAACATCCACTCTTTGTTGAAGATGAGGAAAACATATCAACACCTATGCCAACAAATCGATGGGAAAGCAAGGTAACAAGCAAAGAGAAGGTAGTAACAATGAAAATTTGAAATTTAAATTTGATGATTTTCCTTGTTTTATTGACAAAGATGAAGAGAGCATACCCATGTCAATGTCAAGCCAAGCTTTTGAGCAGCTGGAAGCCATAAAAGGTCATGATAAGTTGCTGGTCTATGAGGAGGCAATTGAGGAAAGCCTTGCTTTGCAAATTGGAGAGGTTGGCATACACAAAGTTGCTGGCAAAATGAACGAGCTATTAAGTAGGTATTTATGCTTCAAGAAGATGAACTTGGTGCTTCCTCAAGTTTCAAGAAGAGCTGTTCTAAGGTGGAGATCAGTCCTCTTATGCAAATAAGTAAAGAGGAAAGTGAAGACATTTTTTAAGATGAATTGGAGGTAATTTACTCAACATTGGAGAGAAAACCAGCACCTTTTGAAGAAGAAGATCACACACAATAGAAACAAAATGTGGGAGAAGCCATATTTCCACTTGAACCACATGAATGAAGTGATTCTAATCAACAAGATGATGGGAAAACAAATCTTAAGATAAAAGCTGGCAAGGGGTGTTGAAATTTGTCTATGCAAGAGGCTGTCCTATTAGACATCTGAAATGATAATCGATTGATATTCAATGAGTAATTACAGAGGAGACGAAGGCTCCTTAAATAAGGAAATACAAAAACGATGTTTCTAGAAGAACCAATCGTTAACCGAGAACTGAAATAAAAAATACACTAAACTATCTAACTGAAGATACATTAAGTGACCAGATACATCTAAGTGACTCAAATGACCATTATGAGGTAAATAATACAATATTATTCTAATACCCTCCCTTAACGGTCAATTTATTGACTAACTACCTAAGTTACCGGTTCGGATTCGGGGACGGGTTCGGGTTCAAGAATCCGGTTCGTGGGTTCGTGATTTTTTTTTCCCATTATGGTTTGTATGGGTTCGTGTGTGTATATATATATAAATATATATATGCATTATATATACAAAAAATAAGAGAAATATACATAATTGTAAAACTAAATCATTTCATAGTATGAATCTATGATGCTTGATCATTGATCAATGCTAAATGTCAGAGATAAACATTAAAAATTTAAATACTTGATCATTGATCTATGTTCACAATTCGAAAGAAAATCATCATACTGAATTACTGAACTACAAAATGAAAATTCAAAATATAGTTCATTAAATTTTGAAACATGATTCAATGTTCATTAAACCATGAAAGTGTTCATCAATCATCAAATGGATTTTCAAAAAATCCGGATCAAGTGGTGGATCAACATCATCATTGGAACCCAAACCGGTTCCACTAGCACTAGAGGGAGTCGTGTCATCATCATCATCATCCACATCAACCAAAGTAGCTCTAGCAAGATCCCGAATGGTCAAATCCAAGTCAGCAAACTCGGGTGCTACATCCCAAAGCTTCTCTGGCCCCTTCTTGTATTTTGGATCCTTACATGCCCAGCGGCGCAAGTTCTAGTGAATAAACACCAAGTCTTCTGCTTTTTTTTGCAGCCAACCGGTTACACTTCACTGAGTGGATAAAGGAGTATGTACTCCAATTCCGCTCAGCAGTAGAAGAGCTCGCAACCTAGAGAGAAAACCAATAGAATAAAAAATAAAAATACAAGATAAATTCAAGAGTGTTAAGTGCTAAAATCGACAATGCAAGTGGCCAGAGAAAAAAGGAAAAAAAAATTAAAAACTTACTTGTGATACAATCTCAATTGCAAGAGGTTGGAGGTATATATAATCTTGCCCATGAAGGTACCACCATTTAATAGCATCCATTTTGCTTTGGTTATTGACAGCAGTAGGGTGGATATCTTTTCCTGAGATAAACGATTCAAATTCACTCCTAACACTTGCCCCCACACCTGAATCGTGCAAGATTTTACTAAATGCCCTCTTATACCCATTAGCAACCTCAGCATCTCTATATGGTGCCACTCTACCGTGAATAGCAAGTACTTCTACACTATGGTACCTGGGAGATAGAGCATATGCTAGGAGGTGCAAAGGTGTGGTCATCTTGTTCCAACGATGAAGAACAATTGCTTCCACCTTTTTGTATAAGGTGTCCTCGGGATCATTCTCTCTCCTTTGTATGACCTGGGATATCAAATGATGTTCATGTAAGTTATCTTGATGTAAGTTATGTCAATTTAGATATCTCTCAATAAACAAGGATAGAGGAATGTATTATAACTTACCAATTTTATGTTCTCCAACATTGTGTCCA
>MU226504.1:613584-651298 GCA_018584345.1 Thuja plicata | reverse complement strand
GAACTTGCACTTGAGGTATATGATGGTATGATCATGATTCATGATGCTATGATTACAAGTGTTTTTGTTGTTTAAATGTTTTTATGATACTATGTGACATTCCAATCTTAACTCCTACTTCTAGGCTGCATAAATATGTAACGCATGTGATGGATTTATCATTTATGTTCTTTGTTTATGTATGTTAGCTTCTATTTGATGATGTTATAGTGTGTTTAAGTTATATTCAATAAAGGGTGCATGAAATAAGTTTTAAATTGTGAAAATCTCTAAATTTTAAGGGTTTTTTAAATTTGCCGATTCATGGGCGATTCGCGATTCAATTCGGCCTTGCCGATTCCGAGACGATGTGGGGTCTTTCAGTCACACAACAACCTTCATTTGGTCTAACATAGTATCAATGGACTCTTACATCTCTCCCAGACCAGGTGCATTGGTATTCCCATATCTAATCACTCTAAAGACTTGAGTAACGACGGAGACAATATATTTTGCATCACCCCAAAGAACATCACTCTTCATCAGATCCTCCACACCCTTTGCCTACTTTGCTGCCAATTCCATTTTACTATCATAACCATTACTTGCAATGCCTCTTGCAACTCAAGCATCCTTTACAAGATAATGAAATATGATGCATATCTAGTCTCTATAGGTTTCAAGAATTCCTTCTTGGAGAAGGTCCTAAAGAGTGCATGTGAAGTGTGGTGTTTTAGATAAATATTTGCATATCTCTAGCACAACTAACAACTATTTTGATCCAACCAATTTTTTCCATATCCTTGAGTGCATTACTCATTGCATGCACACAACAAGAAGTCCACCAAAATGTTTATAGACTACCTCAATTACATTCCTTGTAGCTTTGCACACATGGGCCACACCTATCACTACCTCCACCACATTTGGTGGCCCAACCTCCTCTATAAAACATTTAAGAACCTAAAACTCTGAAAATCACCATCTTTGAGATACCTTGAACAATCAACAACCCTAAGGAAGTAAGGGCCCTTTGTACATGTAACCATGATATTGATGAGTAGATGATGCCTAAAATCCATCCACCCCTCCATGACTATGCTCCATCTACTTTTGACCCAAGAATCTCTAATTTTCTCCATTATAATATTAATCTTTGAATAATTCTTATCCGAGATTATTGTCTTCAATTTAGTCTCTTCTAGTGGCATGTATGATGGTCCCGCCTTATTATCTTTGCCACAACCTCCTTATAATAAGGAGAGCAAGCCACATGGAATGGAATGCCATTGGCAAAGAAGAATTTGCCAACGATATCATCAGCCTCATCCTCCAATTGCAAATTGAATAAATCTGCAAGCAGGTTTAGAGCATCACTAGTCACCCTTTGTTTCCCCTTAGATTCTATTGACCAAGCCACTCGACTAGAAGAAAATGGAATATGTGCCTATGGCATTTGCAAAGTGGTAGAACTCTAAACAACCCTCCCCCTTAATGGCAAAGAAGTAAATGTAGGTGCAATTATTCACTACCACCCCATAATTTACATATTTGTGTTCTATATTTCAGGTTTTTGTGCCAACTTTGATATACTTCTACACCTTTTCCAGTGATATAAAGGTGGGTATTAACTCTAGTAACGCTGCCTTAAACATCAAGTTTACAAAAGTGGCACTTCCACAACCTAGTGCCCCTAGATGTCCCAGGCTTTACTTGTAAGTTGGTTGCAAATTGTTTTGAAGGGAACTTAAGATCGAAGACACCCCATGCATATCTTTGCAGCATTTTGAAAGGGCAACTAACATTTGCACTCACAATGGAACAAGTGGCTTCATCCATCTTTGCTTTTGTACTTTTATCAAGTGCATAATCGAATTCGATTTCAACTTCTTCTTCAACCTCTTGAGCCCAACTTCATCCTTACTCATGCTGTGATAACTCATACTCATAGAGGAATATCAAAAAAATATATACAATATATGACTTTATAATTTAAAAATTAAAAATCAAACCATGCATAATGTAAGGGGTTTAGACACAAGAATTTTCTTTTCGTTTTTCTTACTTCAAGTCACACAAAGTACAAAAGCAAATAATACTCAAATAGGAATCCTTGTTCTTAACCTTTACCAAACAAAGATTTCACTTTAGTTTTTCTTACTTCATTGCACATATCATAGAAGCATATGATACACAAAAGTTAAAGTCCTAATTTGACAAAAAATTAAACATTTATATAATAAAGAATTGCTCATTTAAAATTAAAAAGACTAAAGTTTCATCATTAGTCGTTTGTAAAATTAAATTTTATCACTAAATATTTGACAAAAATCTATTAGAAAAAACAGCATTCATTTTAAAGGTACATGAATCTACTTTCCAACCAAAAAAATAGTAGAGTTATGGTTTCAACGATATTTCCCTCCATAGAATTTCAAAATTAATGACCATATACTTATTAGACGCACCATGAAAAAAAATATTTCATCTCATTCTGACACTTCAATATAAAGTTATTGTTTATGCTATAGATTATTATTTTCTGCAATGTCGATCTGAAACCGGTTCTAAAATCACCTACAGTGTACCACACCTACAGTGTACCTGCAGACCCAAATTAGTGCATTGCACCTGCAAATTCAACAGAATAACAAAGGCGAACTTCTAGAAAAGAGATGATAAAACACAATTATATTGATACAGAAAAAATATTTATGACATAGTGAGGGGAAATGATTGATTACATAGTGAAGGGCAATACCATTATTTATAACAAAAAGAGTAGTTTCTTGGTCAAGCTACTACAAAATCATGATGAGTAAGTTCGATACATATTCTAGAAAATTGTCACTCAAGCCACCTACCTTAATCATCTTCCTTGTAATACTTGCATATCATGTGACAAAAAATAAAATCTTTATAACAAAATAGCTCATTAACATTGCATATCAAAATATGTTGCGTTTAGGAAAACAACAAAGTGCTAGTTAATAAGGGTAATGCTATTAAACTCCTAAGTTAGAGATCATGAATCGGCTATGAGTTAGTTGTGGTTATAAATATGAAAGAATTAGAAGCCTTTTTTGGGACCAAAATTTTGAGTTAAACCTTCATGCTATTGGATAGAGATGCAAGGGTTTTGTGGCTACTGTCTCATTAAGACTTTGGCCAAAGCATGTTTTATAATTTTATGCAATCATTTGTTCTTGTCCATCATATTGTCAATGTTTACTTGTAGATGGGGATGAAACTAGTATTTTCTAGTTCTGCATGGTGTGACTGCCTGTGTGATGGTGACTGTACATTTTTTACCATATATACATCCGTGCAGCAACTAAAGATGCTATAAGTAGAGGTAAGATGGCACCAGAATTAGACTTGTTTAAAGATAGCTAGCAGACCTCATCTATTACCAGTAGTGCTTGGCCTCGAGACAACGGATGATTACCCACGCTATAGAATTTAAGCTTTGAAAATCACCAGCTCCAAATCAGACAAATAAAATTCCTTTGCAAAAATTAGGTTTTATTTGGAAATAGGTGCAGGTTCAGTGTCGGTTGTCCGGCCACAAACATCAAGTGGACATTTTATACAAGTGATTTATGGCTGATAATGGCAATGGATTCATTTCTAGTTAAATGGGATTAAGCAACAGTACAAATGCAAAGAGGTGATGCTATCAAGCTTCTAAATTCTACAACAAGAATGATCTGACAAAACAAAGAAACCGTTAGGCAAAAGTGTAGATAAATACCTCTAGTCGATCAATATCATGGACTTCGTTCACTTTAGGGAATTGAAGCCCTCCATTGTTAGTGGTGGTGGGGCTATTAGAGAGATTCTTGGAGGAATGGGAAAATGCAGATGGAGCCCAAAACAAGTCTGTATCCATAAGCTCAATCTTTACTCCCTGCAAACTCTCATTGTTATTCGAAGGCTGGGATACCCCTGAATAATCAGTTTCGCCACACAGACCTGATGAATTGTCGTTTAACTTGTAAATTGAGGACTCTGAATGAATAGCTGCAAATGAATTAATAGCCTTCATTAGGTTGAGATTTCTTCGAAAAAGCTGCATAGCCATTGCAATTAAAGCAAGTGTCCTTTACTCATCATTCCAATTTATAAATTATTTTTAAGATATAATTACTAGGCCAGTCCTCAATATGATGCAGGCACTGTATCCAGTACTCCAAATTTTCTGTTGCCTGTAACTTTACGAACTGCTATTCGAAAGAACCATATTTTACAAATTAGATCAAGCAAGCTCGTATGTGAAAATGGCAAGTTGTTTCGTCTCATACTGTTCCATTTGTGTTGCTCTTTCCCACGATAAAATTCCTCTGGTTATCGGAGGCGTCTTCCGAGAGGATTTCATCCTCTTCCCCCTGTATTAAAAAAAAGAAGGAAATGCGATGAAGTACTTTTATATTAAATTTAATGTCTCTATATTATTGTTTATAAAAATACATATTTTCTCAAAATTGGTAGAAGTAATCATATCTTTAGAGTTCATATGCAACACTTTTGAACATAAATAAAGCTGGTAAGAATGTAGTGGCAATTTAGTGGAGGACTCTTATCATCTTGTTTATTCTATATATTTACAAGAAAGTTGCATTTGTTAGTATTCTTTCATTATTTCTTTTAAGTTGTATGAATAGACAAAGGCAAAAGTCAATCGAAAGAATTTGTGGCATCAAACCAGCTAGAAGCACCTTCAAGAGGGCACCCAAAAGTTTCTCTTGTAAGTAATGAAGAGGTGGAGCATTGAAGAATAAGTGATGACCAACCCCAATGACCATGATAGCTTCTCACATTCACATGAGAAGCTTGGGAGTGGTTCTTTTGATTTCCTTGAGTATAGATGCTACATCCACAATGGCACCCATGAGAAGGGGAGCAAACCCTAGAGGGCAAGGGAGACAAAGGAACTATGGCAGTTCCATAAAGGGCATTACCTCAATGGTTAAGAAGTGTCTGTAAGTGGGTCACCTCAAGTGCAATTTTATTAGCTCTTGCAGCGAGATATATAGTAAAACACTAGAACAAAGCATAGCTTTAATATAAAGCAAAACATAACAATCCATAAAATAATTGGTAAAAATAAGTACATTTATATCTTCCCATATATTAAACAAAACCTTCACCATAAAAGCGTGTCGAAACTAGGTGAATTTGTGGGACAAGGCTAATCTTCTAAAAGAACCATATGTCATGAGAAAAGTTCTAATCAGCTAATGCTTGAAAGGGTCATAAAACCAATTCTAAACTATATACAGTTAAAATTGGTCAAAGCAAGTCAAAATAAAAATCAATCAAATACAATCCATTTTGAATTAATTAAAATCAATACATCAAATAACTAGGTAATTGAATTAATCATTTAATTACTTAGTTTATCAATTGATTAAATTCAATTCAATAAATTAATCATGGCTAAAGTAATTAATTCTTTTAAATTAATTCAATCTTAAAATCCCTCACCCACCATTACATGACTAAAAGTCAATCAACCAATGGGGAATGAGGAAAGCAAGCGCATGGATTGCAAAAAGGCTTTGCTATCTTGACCATTCAATCATAAAGGAGAATCTTGTCCACTCAAAGATCCTAATCATACTTTGATCACGGTTATCTAAACATACCCCCTACACCTTGTGAAATCTTATAAATAAGAGGCATAATTAAGTGCAAATCACCACTTTAGATCCATGTTCCATTTAGAGCATCTTCATTATAGTCAATTTGCATCCCCTGTCTTTGGAGGAAATAGCATCCTCGTAATGTAAAAATTCATATTAGTTTTGAATCAATTTGAGCATTTAGAATAGCTTAATTTGCATACGTTTGCATCTTAGATCCATCTTTTCATCGTTCTTAGCATAATTCTCATTATAAGAGTTGTCACTTGAGGATTCTTTGTAGCTAAGAGCAAAATCCTTATATCCTTTTATTTACAAATCCATGATATGCTTTTAATCTTTCAATTTGCATAGTTAAATAGAATAGATCTTTAGCTTTCAAATTGATTTTTGATTGATCTAATGTCTCGTGAAGGTATTTTACATACACAAAATGGTGCCCACCATGGGGCTATGGCCTCATACTAACATTTTATTTGGATTTGTGAGTATTTTTAGTGACTTGCAGGTTCAGATAGAGAAGAATAGTGTCTTTTCCCTAAAGATCAGTGCCTTTATAGTAAAGTTCAACACCTTTACACAGAATTACATGTGCACTAAAGAATAGCGCCTACACACAAGGAGTTGACATTTGCAATTTTATTTTAGCTCCTTTGCATTTTATTTTAGCTCATGTGATTTCAGCTCCTTTACAAATTGTTTCAGCGTCTTTGCTTAAAAATTCAGCTCCTATGCACATTTTAATAGCGCCTAAACATATTTTAATAGCTCCTATGCACATTTTAAATAGCACATATACATATACATATGAAATTTTAATTTCTTAAATCTGATTTGATTTGAAATGTATTGCAGATGTCAAATTTGAAGAAGATTCAAAAACCTACATTCAAGATTTCATATTATTACAAAGAGAAAGAGGCTAAGAGGCTAAACAAGTATGCAAAGAAGGTCTTCTATGAAAAAGAATTGGAAAAGCTTGATGAGGAGGTAAATGCATATAATCATTACATCAAGATCATTAATATTTACAAAGCTTGAACTACAATATTCTTATGCTTAACTATGAAGCTTCTCCTTTATAAAGATTTCATCAAATTTGTGCAATATTATGGATTTCCTTCACTTGGCTTGTGTTGTGTTGGATTAATGTGTGTGGAAAGGGATGCTTAGGAGTTGGAACGATCACCAAGGTAACATATCAAAAAGAAAACAAAATCTCAAAAATGTGCTTAAACTTCGAATAAGGTGCACACTTCAAGCCTTTATCTTCATGTACTTTCATTTTTGTTGCATTTCAAATTTCAAACACATAGTCTAATTAGGAAATACCTCAAGTGATTGTGAACAAAAGGTATTAGGCCTATGCTCTCAACTTTCTTAAGGTAATCAAAATGCTAAGCATACCTTAGTTTCATTAGATTAAAGCTCTAAAATGAACACCATGTCTATTGTGTTTGGAGACTAAAAGGTAATAGGGATATGCTCTCATCCTTCTTAGTGTGATCAAATTCCTAGACCTACCTTTTACCTCACTTTTCTTTCAAGTAGTGCAAGTTATTTTGAGCCTTTGAGGGCCCACCTCCTGAAACTTGCCTTAACAAGGACGGTGAGAGGGGTGGCCCAAAGTGGGATACATTCATTTTTTCCACGGTATCCAACCCACTATAAAATGAAATGCCTTCATCCTTAATGGGGTGAAGGAAAAAGAGCATTGTAATAGCCTTCCTCTAGTAGTCCTCATGGATTGCACAAAACTTCACTGGCGTTTGTGGGAAGCTCTCGAAAGAGAGATAAAAGTAAGCTCTTTGAATAGAATCTTGACTACAACCTTGTTAAAGTAATAAGCCTACCTATTTCAGCCATCTTAAGACAAATTTTCCCATAGGTATATTTCTTTGTGTACTTTTCATGAGAAGGCCTCGTTAAAACATTTGAGAAGATACACTTTTGTATAGATTTTAGGACTGAAAACAAGTGTTCTTGTTGTTTGTTGAGTTTTGTGATCACAAATATCAGAAGGAAACATCCATTGAAGATCAAAATTCAAACTAAAATCCTTAAAAATCAAGAAATTACAATAGAATCATGCAGACTGGCACCTTTGTACAATGTTTTATCTCCTTTGCACAGTGAAATAGCTCCTTTGCAATTTGCACTCTCTATCACCTGAATAGCACCTATGCATATTAAAAAATCTCCTTTGCACAGTGTAATAGCTCCTTTGCACAATAAAATAGCGCCTGTGTACAATAAAATAGCGCATGTGCACATTATTTTAGTGCTTTTGCACTTTCAAACAACGCCTATAAATTGTCATATCAAAACAGTGAGCATTTGTAGAATACCACCTAAGCATATTAAAAAAAATCCTTTGCATGGTGAAATAGATCCTTTGCACATTATTTTAGTGCTTTTGCTCCCTGAAATAACGTTTATAAACTGCAACCTTGAAACCGTGAGTATTTGTAGAATTTACCATCTAGAAAGAGTGACATATTTGGATACCCTTTTGGGGGTTTATTCTATTTCAGTGAAAATAGAGTTGAAATTCATATTTGGCCTATTGAGAAAATTGATTTATTTCCATTTCATTTCATTATCAATACACCATTATGGGATTGTCAAAACATCATTGATTTTGGGTTTTCTAAGAATTTATCATCAAAGGACTGCTGGTTCTTTTTCAAAAATAGATCTAGAATTCTATCATCCATGCCCATGGATTTATTGGTTCAAAAAAATAAGGTCTCGAGAAATATATTAATGACATAAAAGAGGCTAGGAATGAACCAATAACAATAATTTATGAGAAATACCTCCGGGAAACGAATAACATCCTAGCTAAGGCCCAAATTCAAGGAATACAAAAACAAATAGCTAAAATGGAACAACAAAGGACTAAAAATAAAAAGCAAAATATTGAAGCCACTATTTCTTCTACAAACACAAGTGAACTCAAATATCCCTTGGATAGAAAGTTTATCCCTTTAGGACAATCTCTTGAGTCGAAATTAAAAGAGCTTCTTGAACACAATCTCATAACATTACCTCAAACGACTTCATGTGGATTTATATTTTTTGGTGCATATTGTGCATACCACAACATAATAGACATACAAATTCAAATTGTATGGAGTTGAAATATAAAATCCAAGATCTTATTGATGATGGCATAATTGAAGTGGAAAATCCCAATGATTCATTTAATGAAGAGAAAGATACTAATCCCAAGTATGACCAAAATAATGAACATATGTCAATCAATGGGCCACATATAGCATCAACTTCTTCCACCATTCCTCCATATCATAAAGCTTCACATCAAGTCACACCACCTCCATCAAACAATGAACTTAATGATGATATCTTCCAAGTTGACCATGTTTACCCTCAAGTTCTATCTCTAAAAGAAATCCAAGTTAATTCAAATCTTGATGCAAGTTCTTCCCATACTTCAAAAGTCCTAGATCCTAAGCTACCATGTATTCCAATACCCATCATACCTATTCAAAATGATCTTCCATCGTCCTTCCAATAATCCATCATGCATATCCAAACTCCTATCTTGTCCTTAGAAGTATCTCCATGTATCAAGAAGGTAATTCAAAGTGTGAAGAAAAAAGTCTTGGTAAAGATCAAGATCAAGATACTATCCATTCCTATCCAATATTTGACCAAGATCGCATATCCCTAGAGTCTCATGATGATCCCCTCATACCCTTTCACTTCTTCCAAGATGATACCCTTCCATCTCAAGAACAAAGTATCCCTCCAAGTCCTATACCTTGCCCACCTCCCTAGAAAGATCAGGATATCCCTTCCACCATTTCCAATGAGCCTATTGAAAACCAAGAGCAAAGTACCCTTTTCTACATCATCCAATGATATTCTTCCATGTTAATATCAAAGTATCCCATCATATCCTTGTCATGATCCCCCATGTCTACCTCAAAAACCCATCATTCCTCTTAATCCCTCTCATGATAATAAATCTCCTCAAGTTTCGATTGCTCATATCAAAGCTATTGATACAACCATTGATATGGATATAAATCTTAAAGATTATGACCTTGGTAATATAGCTCACTCTAAAGATTTTGATACCCCTTCCACACCTTATATCCCTCCATTCAAACATAAGCATCTACATTCACCATCCTCCAAATCCATTCTTGTTGCCTATATCCCAAAGATAAAGTCTTCATACATTTCATCTATATTGGGTCCTTATATATCTCCATCAAACATGCCTACCATTCCTAGCTCACCGTCCACTTACCCTATCATATATCATAATCAACGAAGACACACATACTTGAGAAACTTCCAAGCACATATCCCTATGAACACTCCATATCATTCCTATCCATCCATGACTCCTAATACCTTTGGAAGCAACTTGGATGTCAAACAAAAAAATCATAAATTCAAGAATTCACATACACTCAAAGATAAACATGCCCAATCTAATATACATGTGAATCCAAGACAAAAAAGAAATATCCAAAAGTCTGCAAAGGTCCATCAAGCCAAAAAAGAAGAATCAAAGACAATGTGGGTTCCTAAATCCCTCATTAAATAAATGCATTCTAAAACATCACAAGGAAAAGGAAAATCAAGGACTATGTGGAGTCCCAAGTCACTTGTACAAGAATTGCATACAAAAGAAAAATCAAATTTGACATTCAAGCTTCCAAAGGCTTCCACTACACTTACATCTAAACATATTTCATCTTCCAAATCCATTTTGGGTCCCTATATCCCAAAATCCACTATCTTAGATGCACCATCACCTCCTTCATCCATTTTGGGTCTTTGTGTCCCAAAATTTGCATTATTTCCTCCATTAAAATATCAATCTTTCCAATCCATTTTTCTTCCATCATTCCACTACCCCTTGAGGTATGTGTCAGAGTTGATCTTGCCAAAATTTTCATCCACACATATACAAACCTTTGAATATCTCATCTATCATCGACCACCAATACCCACTTATCCCATCATATGTATAAAATCCTTAACCCCCATCTACCTTTGCCCTCCATATCATCGCCTTACCATCATCCTATCAACATCTCTGAGCATACTTTCAAATACACATGGTCCCTTATATCGTATCTTTCAAAGGAGTACATATCCAAAGAGTAGGATGCTTGAATCCCTCCATCCTCCATCACATGTTCACTACCTTTCAGAAAAGTTAGAAAAAGAACAAAAAAATGGAAAAGAAAAGAAAAGTAAAGTAAGGAGAAATATGTCTTCCTATAGTGAAAACCACTTCTTTTGGCACCTTTGGCAAGTACCATGATGAAAAACTAGCAAACATGTAGCATGCATAGTTGATGCAGGAGCATCCTGGGGTAGTTGGCAATCATGCTCAACCAAAAATATGTTTGCTTTTACTCTTTAGTTTGTTTCGAGGCTGCTCGATGAAATACTCTGTTGCTCAGGTTATGTCGCTCAGGCATGCTTGTACTCTATTTCTCAGGTTTCTATGGCACGGGCATGCTTGTTTTCAGTTGCTTGGGACTGTTTCTCAGGCATGTTTTCTGATGCTCGGGTTTTGTTTCCTATTGCTCAGGGTGTTCTTTGCCCGAGTCACTTTGTTGCTCCGTCATGCTTGGCCTTAGTGGTTTATTTTGGAGTTGGATCTAGTGGCCAACTTCTGCATTTAATTTCCATGGCGGAATTAATGTTGGATCTCTCATTGGAATTTGTGTGGACCAAAATATGGTGGGTTTAATGACCATTGCAACTGATTGGTGCATTTAATATTTGTTCATTGTGGATTGTAATGGCCAAATGGCATTTAATTATTGTTTTTGGCAAGTTTGTATAAAAGGGAGTCTAGGTTGATGTTTAGAGGAGAGAGAGGAGGACAAAGAAAAGAGCAGATAGAAGATAGAAGAGTAAGCTAATAAGGTGAAAGATTGTAAATTGTTGTAGATAGTTGTAAGTGAATAGATAGATATTGCAGATTTCTTGGTGGCTTACGAGCACAAGTTCATATCTGGTTTCTTCCACTTAGCTATAGGGTAGATGGATAAAGTTGGATCTTGTTGAATCTGTTGATGTAATTGGCCCTAACCGGGAAGGCCTTACAGCCTGACATGTTGCATGTAATTGGAACTCTGAGATAATATAAATTTGATATTGAAATATCTTGTGTTGTGTTGTTTCCGATGTGTTATTGTTTGGCTGCAATTTTGGACAATCCTTTAATGGATCCTCCATACTTGACTGCATTAAGTGGTATCAGAGTTGTTGGTTCATTTCTTGTGGAGCTTAAGGTTTCCAAAGATCTGGTGAGATGCCTCTGAGAAGATTGGACCCTAGGACAATTGCAAATATTTTTGAGGAAGTGGAAGCAATTATAACAGAAAGATTCATATCTTAGATGGCGACAATGAAAAATGAAATCATAGAAGGTATCAGAAATATTGGATTATAGAGAGGTCCTAGAACATATGATGGTTATGAAGAAGCTGCTAAAGATTTTGAAGCTACTAGATCTAGTGGAGATGATATAACTAATCGAATTGCGAGATCTGGAGGAGGCAGATATGGTCAGTTGCACAGGTCTGAAGCTCGGTTGAGTACAAGTTATTGAATGGAGGTGTCCAATTTCTCAGGTATATTTAAGCCTGAAGATCTGATTGATTGGATCAGTGAGTTGGAAGCCTACTTTGAGCAGGAAGACATTGAAGATCCACTTAGAGTAAAGTTGGCACAGACTAAGTTGAAAGGGCATGATGCTTTATTGTGGAAAGAATTGTAGAGGGACCGAGAAGAAGAAGGTGAGATGAAGATCAATCGGTGGAGGTTTATAGTGGCAAAGTTAAAGGCTAAGTTCATTCCTGCTGACTATGAACTTGAGTTCTTTAAGAAATAGCAGAATCTGAAACATAAGGAGATGATTGTGGAAGATTACACTAAGGAGTTCTACAAATTGACTATTTGGTCTGGTCATAGAGAAATTTCTAAAGAAAATGTGGCAAGGTATGTTAATGGTTTGAAATTCAATATCTAGGATGAGATTGGTATGTTGAAGATTGACTCTATAGAGGATGTTTATCAGTATGCTTTGAAGGCAGAAGATAAGTTGAAGAGAAGACATTATGGTAATTCCCGAGGGAAGGAGAAACATGAGTCATCGCTAAAGGATAAACTGAAAGTTGAAGATGAACCGAAACCTATTGAACCAAGGAGAAAGACAGGTAGAGGTGTATTCAGAGGTACTTGTTAAAACTGTGGAGAAGACGGACATCGTTCATTTGAATGTCCCCACACAGATAAGAAGGTTCATAGTCACCGAAATGCTATGGTGAATCAAATTGTTGAGAATGAACCTGAGGTGGGGGGTATGAATCTTTTTCTTAGGAGAACTATGTTGTCCTCAAAGCAAGCTAATTCTTGTCAAAGGAAGAACTTTTTCAGGACTGTGTGCATGTCTGGCGGTAAAATTTGTAAGGTGATTGTTGATGGAGGGAGTACTGACAACCTAGTTGCTGAGGAGATGGTTCAGAAACTTGGTTTGAAAAGGTTGAGGCATCCTTGTCCTTACAGGATAAGTTGGTTATAAGTTGGTCATGCAGTAGAGGTGAAAGAACAGTGCATGGTGAGTTTTTACATTGGTACTTATAGAGATGAAGTATTATGTGACATTGTGGAGATGAGTTCTTGTCATGTTTTACTTGGTAGACCTTGGCAGTATGATAGATAGTCTTTTCATGACTGTAAAAGAAATTTAATTACTATCATGAAAGATGGATAAAAGCCTATTTTGATTCCTTTGAAAGATGAAGGTGAAGGAAGGAGGAACTTGAGCATTGGTAGCAGATCTGAAATGATTGCAGTAGATGGTGCAGACATAAGTGTGTAGAGATGTGAAGGTAAATCAACAAGTGCTAGTGGTAAAGGGAATTAGAAGAAGAACGAAGGGAAGAGTGTGTTGGTTGAGGACTCAGAAGACATGTATATCAAGAACCAGTTTGGGATCTATGTATTGAATCCCAATAGATGTTCATCCAGATTCTGAGAACATCTTTTCGCACCTGGGGTGTCTGATGCATGAGCATCCTGGGGTAGTTGGCAATCCTTCTCAACCAAAAATATGTTTTCTTTTACTCTTTATTTTGTTTGGAGGCTGCTCAGTGAAGTACTATGTTGCTCAGGTTCTTTCGCTTGGGCATGCTTGTACTTTGTTGCTTGGGTTTTTGTCTCTGGGGCATGCTTGTTCTCGGTTGCTCAGGACTATTTCTTGGGTATGTCTTCTGATGCTCGAGTTTTGTTTCTTGTTGCTCGGGGTGTTCTTTGCTTGAGTCACTCTTTTGCTCGATCATGCTTGGCCCGAGTGGTTTATTTTGGAGTTGGATCTGGTGGCTGACTTATGCATTTAATTTCCATGGTGGAATTAATGTTGGATCTCTCATTAGAATTTGTGTAGACCTAAATCTGGTGGGTTTAATGACCGTTGCAGCCGACTGGTGCATTTAATATTTGTTCATTGTGGATTGTAATGGCCGACTGACATTTAATTATTGTTTGTGGAAAGTTTTTATAAAAGGGAGTCTAGGTTGATGTTTAGAGGAGAGAGAGAGGAGGACAGAGAAAAGAGCAGATAAAAGATAGAAGAGTAACCTAATAAGGTGAAAGATTGTAAATTACTACAGATAGTTTTAAGTGAGTAGATAGAGATTGCAGATTGCTTGGTGGCTTGTGAGCGCAAGTTCAGATCTGGTTTCTTCCACTTAGCTTAGGGTAGATGGATAAAGTTGGATCTTGTGAGATATTGTTGAATCTGTTGATGTAATTGGCCCTAACCGGGAAGGCCTTATAGCCCGACATGTTGCATGTAATTGGAATTCTGAGATAATACAAGGTTGATATTAAAATATCTTGTGTTGTGTTGTTTTCATTGTGTTCTTGTTGTTTGGCTACAAGTTTGAACAGTCCTTTATTGGATCCTCCATACTTGACTACATCAATAGTTCACCTTCTTTTACTCTACACTTGGGAGAAAGTTCCATCCCTACAATCTTAGTCATTGCATCCTGCTTATTCTTATTCAATTGTTCCATCTGTGCTACCTTATCATGATCTTTCTTATCCTAACCATTTCTTTCATTATCCCTTATCACCTTTGAGCTCCATCCTATCCATATATACCCTTTGTTCTTGATCAAAATGAAGGATGTAAAATGCAAAAACATGTTCTCAAAAGCTTCTTAACGTGTCCACTCCTTTGGACAACACATGCCCTTCATTGCATCAATTCATTAACCTATATGTTATCTAAAACCAACTCATTAGCCTACATTTCCATATCCCTTTTTCCTTAGCTTGGGTAATCTTAAATGAGACCTTCCTTCAAGGTCACATCACACACACTTTGTCCATCATTTTCATATTCACTCTAGTCCAATCCGCTCCCTCATTCCACTCATAATGCCCTACGCCTTGCTAGACATTGGGGGCAAACAACTGTGACCTTGCTTAGGAATTAGTGCTCAATTTAAATATCCAAAAAATCATATTTAAAAATTAAAAATTAAAAATCGTTAAAAATGCCATCAAATTAATTTGTTTTAAAAATCCAAAAAAAAATCAAAAATCAAAAGTTCTTTAATAAACCCTCAAAGTTGCATTGCCAAGAAAGCTTTCTTCATGGTTTGGAAACTTGTCTTAGTCCATTATCGTGGTCAGATCAAACTAGGGGCACAAATCCAAATCAATGAGCTCATCAAAACAAACACAAGTTGACATGAATCAAACCAAAGATCATGACATTTGAACTTTTTTATCCATTTCATCATTTCAAACATCCAAACATTTAACGAAGATATATATATATATATATATATATAAAATTCTTCTGAAATATGGATCTACAAACAAAGGGAAATATATTCGAATGTTGTTTTGATTTTTGAACTCATGTCATTTTAGCAAATCAATGATGTCTTTTGACTAGATAAGCGATGATGAAGCATAATATTTTCTTGATTTTTGTTTGTAAGGTTGATTCATAGAAATATACAAATCCAACTAATGACATGATCATCAACGAATCATCGAGGACATTTGCATATGGAAGGGATCAAATATTTATCTATTTATGCAAAGGGATACCTTGGCCACTTAGATTGTTCATATCTTAATGCCAAAATCTACTTGCAACATTGAATCCGATGAAAGTGGTATTAAGACCACCATGGTTGAAAATATAACCAGTGAGGGTTGTACCAATTTCATGAGAAAAAATCCGAAGGAAAGCGGTATTCATACCACCATGGTTGAAAAGATAACCAGTGAGAGTTTTACCAATTTCATGATCCGCCAAAAATCTCAATGATGAAAATAGAAAAACAAATGGATCTGATGAAAAGTGACAACAACTAGATGCATTTTGCATTCATGTTAGATTCAATTTTGCATTGGTAATCATTATGGGATTTCTCAAAGGGGGTGAAAATTGATCAATGTCAACATCATCAAAATTTCTCCTCTAGGTGGAGTACATTGGAATTTTAATAAAAATAAGTGCATATCATTTGCATTTAGGTTCATTCATTAAGTCAAGTGCATTTCATTAAACATTAAATAAAATTGCATCTGATTAATCATTATTTCGTATAGGAACATTCATTATCCATTATCCTTATGTACATATTCATTAACCATTTAGGTTCATTCCATTTACATCTAAGTTGCATTTATTTAATCATTAAGTACATCTAGGGCATTTAGTAACATACATAATTATTAAAGACATCGCATTCCATCATAAGAAACATCACATACATCCATACATTTTGCATACAAAAACTACAAAAACATGCATAAATAATCATGTGGAATTGTATCCATCTGCATCATATAGGTATATATATTTTCAAAATCATAATGTCCAAGGTGCAAATGATATCAATAAAGGAGAATAAATCATGGGGGTGGGAAATCTATCAAAGTCCATATCAATATGCCTCAATGTCTATATCAGAGTACATCAAAGGTACATCAATAATCCTCAAATTCAAATGTATACATCATCATCAAAAAAATCAGATATCATAAACAATGGGAACTAGGCATGGATGCCTCTCAAATCTAATGGGATGAATCATCAAAATGTCACCACCTATACCACCTGTCCCATTAGTCCCTAATCCTAGATCATTTGGACATCCAATTGATCCCATATCATCAAGACATCCAAGTAAGCCTATCAAATCAAACATCAATTAGTCAATCATCTAACGATCATACTAATCAATCAGGCATCAGTCATCATTCATCATATCCTCTCAATTGAGATTTATATGAATCTCAATGAGCACATCTACCTTTGAATCTCTAGATCGTGAGATCAAAACATCATATCCCATCATGTGACATCAAAATACACATTGAAAAATTGTTGACTTATTCATCAAAAAGGCATACAACAAATGATCTAATCTAACTGGGGAAATTATCTTTCAAATCTCAATCTTATCAGGAAACAAATCTAAATCTAAATCTAATCATAAAAATTATGAAAACCATCAAAATCACACAAAATCAGAACAACTTGCAGTTAATATTCCAGAAGGAATGAAAATATTTTACAATTGATGAACATATCACAAGATTTAAAACACATGATTATCATAATTTTATGAAGGTATTATATATCATCATTTAATATTTATTGATAACATTGAAAAAGTATTAAATATATGTTGATATTTTGTTGTGTGGGAAAAAATTACTAATGACCTTTTCATAAATGTGTTTGATAGCATATCATGCCATTGGCAATTAGGGGGGATTCATGTCTTACAGTTGACTTAAGGAATGCAATAAGTCGATTGTCAGATTTTACAAGGTATGTGGTTATATGAAATGTTCATGCATGAGAGGCATAGAGATATTATATTTCATCTTAATTCTTTACTAAAGGTTCATACTATTCTACTATTCTTATATTAGGTGGGTGACCTCCAAGGAGATCCACGAATGTGAAGTGCAAAAATGGAAGAAGGAAATTGCAGAAATTGTATGTGTATTTGAGAAGGATCTTTGTACAAGTTTCATGGACCTAAAAGTCCATTTACTTATACACCTAGTTGATGACATTGAATTGGCAGGTGTTATATCAACAAGGTGGATGTTTTTCTTTGAGAGTTATATGAAAATTCTAAAAATATATGTTCGACAAAAGGCACATCCAGAGGGTTGCATGGTTGAAGGGTATGCATTGAATGAAGCATTTTTCTTCCTATGTGAATTTCTTGGTAAGGATTTTGAAGATGGACTATGCTTCTGGGATGAAGAATGAGAATCAAATATTATTGATAGAGAAAACCCACAATATTATGGTGTTCAAGTAGAAATTAGTAAGTAGATTCATTATCACTTTGGTTGTTTTTCTTGCAATCATTAATTTAGTCTATAATTTTTTTTTCAAATTAACAACATGAAATTTGGAGTTTGAAATAAACATGTTGACATGTAAAATATGTGTAGACAGAAGTTCTATAATCGACAAGTTCATTCTGTACCACATGGACTTAATGAACAAATAGACTAATTTGTATAATAAAAAGAGAGATGAGGTGTTGGAAGCTAGGAGATAATTTAAGCAATCGAACCCAAAGAATGCACCACTCCCCGCTGATCTACTAGGGGAATGGGGAAAATATTTCATGAAAGAAAGGTACTGTTGGAATTAAAAAAAATGTTGTTTCCTTACAGTTTTGACACTGTCAACTATTTTAATATTCTTCATTAAATTTATTTTCATTGAAATAAATGGTCTTCCAGAGGCGAGGAAATATCCAACAATGTGGGTATATGGTTGACATTATCGTGTAGAAAGTGTAGACGTAAAGAGATGATCCTTCATTTGTGGCATCATGGTTGAATTCAAGAAATTTGATCAATCAAGCTCAAAAGATAAGAATACAATTAAAAGGAATCTTTAATATGTTGGGAAAATATAAGAAATTATTGAATTGGATTACCATTCTTTTAAAACTTGTATTTTTAAGTGTAGATGGTATGAAGCATTTGAGAGGACATGAAGACGTGATACCCATAGTGGATTATTTTCTATAGATTCATCACGGTTCCTACCAGAGGATAAGGAGCCCTATGTTCTACCAATTCATTGTGAGTAGATATTTCTTTAACTCAAACAAGAAGTGGTAGTGAACATTAATCTATTAATTCATAGTTTATTGCAAATATATACATGTGTTTATTAATAAATAAAATTGTTATCACACACATCTAATATATGTTTGTCATTAATGTGCAGGTATTTTTCTATGAAGATATTTTAGACCCGAAATGGATATTTGTCATAGATTATGATCCAAGATTAAGACATGTATTTGACAATGCATTAGTGGATACTGAGAAAAACAATGACGACCAACAAAATCAAAGAGAGGGGGGTTAGAGAACATCGAAGAAATTGGCATCCATGATTATGTTGAGGATGGTTATGTTCAGGCACATGAAGACAACAATCTAGAGTTAGATGATGTTATGGAAGACAACAATATGGATGGTATCGATGATGATGATCCAAATACATCTAGTAACAATATATATGGTCTATGATCAAATTTCAATGATGATGAAGATGATGGAGTTCAAGATGAGGATGATGATACTATTAAATACTTGATAGAACATATGAACATCGACAATGATACACTGGATGACATTATAGCAGACAAAAATGTTAATGACCAAGACTTCTAAATTTTCAGAATGATTTGCAATCCATATTTAAAAAATGATAATTCTTATGGCCTGAACTTTGAAATGGTTAAGTAATATTATTTGTGTCGATACAAATTACCTATTGCAATAGCCTTAAATTGTTCAATATTTGGTATGAATTGTTGGTAGAAAAATAGGATTACTTCAATGCTTCTTCCATTTATTTTGTATCAACATATGGTGGTGAAGACACAAAATTTAATAAAATATTAATGCACGTAACTCACAATTATTTAAATAAGAAAAATTGTTAACTTTATTAAATAAAAATTGTGATTACATACAAATGTAGACAAAATTGTTCTTCAATAAACTGAAAACTGGAAATTACAATATCTAAAGTTCTAACCCCCTGAGAAATGGTATTTGAACTTTATTTATAGAAGGAACACTTCTAACTAATCCTAAATAACAACAATCTAACTCCCAAGGCAATAGGATGATGCAGTTTATTACAACATGAGAAAAGGAAGGGGAGTTATGCTCCAAATAAGACATAATCAAACTATTTCTATTGTAGAGGAAATCTAGCATAAATGACCCCCCTAGATCTACTCTACTCCAAGAATGAGCACTGAAGTCTCATTATTGCACTTCATGAGCTGTAGTTAGTTGGTTGTTGACTCTTTCAAGGTTCATCTTGGAAGAATTTTTCTCCAACTGGTTAGTTGTTATGAACTTCCTCATTGCAAGGCTTTTGACCAATGCTATTTATTCCTACATTATAAAATTAGTATGTACAAAATATATGCATATCCATTTTACTTTAGAATAACCATTTATCTAACTAAATGCAAGAATAATATGAATAATTCATATAGAAAAGGTCACATATCATCTTTCATCATTTAGCCAAAAAGGAAGTATATGTTCAAGTTCATAACCACTTAACAAGTTTAGGAAGACAAAACAAAGTTAGGCATATCCATTTCACTTTAGAATAACCATTTATCTAACTATGTGCAAGATTAATATGAATAATTCACATAGAAAAGATCACATATCATCTTTCATCCTTTAGCCCAAAAGGAAGTATAAGAATAATTTCATAACCACTTAACAATTTTAGGAAGACAACAGAAAGTTAGCATAGAAACAACATAAACAAGGTCTTTAAACCTTATAATAGTATCTATAAACCCCTAACATAACCAGTAAAAATAGGAAAGACATACACTAAACAAAGCCATTAAAAAATAGGAGTCGTTGATGATGAAAGTGTAGGCCTTTGAACACTGTATAGAAAAAAAGACAAATACTACCTCATGTCATCTGTTGCATTTTTTTCAACAAGAAATTATTGCATCTTTTGATATGTTCGTCATACCATTGATCAGGCACATTTCAGCTTAAGTTGTAGAGTTCTCGGATGAAATAATCTAGCTCAAAAAATATGTTTACCCGAGTAAACAAATTTGACTGTATATTTTCCATGTCATGTGTGGCTTTATCCAGTGTAGGGAACATAACATAACTATCCAATTCTGCCTTGCATTCTTCCTCTGACTTAGCTTGACCATTGTCCTTAATAACAAGAGGGAGATTCAAACTCCTAATGAAATTAAATATCCTGTAGGATTTTAGGATTTGCAAATGATACATGTGTTGTTGCAATAACAAATCACCTATCTTGAGGATTTTTTCATTAGTCTCCTTAATTATCTCTTCGCATTGAGCATTGTTCTTAAGATGTTCATTAAGAGGTTGCACAATTGACAACATCCTACACAATCCCTTATTCACAAAATTTAGTTTGAACTCCACTTTTGTCTGGATAAAAATGACCTTGATGATAGCTTGATATCTAACCCACATGATATGAAAATAAGGATGCATTTTTCTAATCTTTTTCTCAATCAAGTCTCAGGCTTGCTTAAATTTGAGAGATTCACCTCTTCCTTTAAGGAGACATTTTCTTTTAGCACAAGAAATAAATGTCTCTTTTCTTCTTCTCTCCTTCCCCTCTCCAATTTCAAATAATTATTTTCTAGATAGAGGTTTTCATTAGCTTCTAATAGGAGACTCTATCCTGGAGTGGTCTGCACGAGACCTTGTAGCTCCATTATCCTTCTTTGCATATTTTTTATCAAATTATTTTTCTCTTAAACCTTTTCTTTGTTGAAAAGAGAAACATCAACATTCAAATTGGCCACTGCCTCTAAAGTAACATTCCCTAGCTTGTACATCATAAACTACCCAAGGATTTATTTTAGATTCTCAATGGTAATTGGATTTTTACCAGGTGGATACAAGGACCAGATGGCAAGGGAATTATCATCTGGTATAAATTCAAACCCATAACACAACCTATCCATCCCTTGATCACTGATCATGCAATCCATGTCTTTTTATCTCCTTAAATTATCAAATGCAATGCAAGTGGAGATGTATACACCTTGGAGAAATAAACACCTAGATTCTCTTAATATTTTCCTCCCCTTAGTTCCAGGGTCATTGTTTTTAGATCTTTCCTAACATTTTTCCAAAATGTATCCCTGGCCTCCTTTCTCTTCTCATCATTAGTAATATCCAACTTCTCAACCAATTCCTTGACTTTTCTATTGTAAACAAACATTTTTAATTCCTTAGGTTTGAAAATTCATCATCACTCATGAATTTATCACCAACTTGTTTCCTCACATCTTTAGTTAAGTACACTACAATCTCTAAAATGTCATTATTGTCACCAGTAATGGCTAGTAGGGCTCAATTTGAGCATCTTGTAACACTTCCTCATCTTCCTACCCCTACTGTACTTCCAATATCTTGTAAAAAAACCAAGGTGGCTAATGGTGTAGTTGACTTCCTATCAAGAGGCATATCAAATACTGGACCTCTAATTCCACTAGTTGCAGGCACTTGGCTAAGTGCAACAACAACTTCAACCTCATTTAGTAACACCTTTGCAGATTGGATAAAAAACTCCAATATCTTATCGTATTAAACTCATTAGGGAATTCCATTGGGTAATTGAAAAATTTCCTTGATCTCCTTTGCTCAAATTCCTACACCCTATTGTATATTGCAACCCTATTACAACCTCCTCATAGGATGAGCAATTCCTCTAGAGTTTTTCCTTTTGCAGGAAAGAGTGGTGATATGATCCTGCATAGTCAAAAAATGGAAGCACTTCCATTGTAGACTGATTTATCCCTCCGAGTAAGTGGTTTGGGGTCATGTCAAGTCCCTTGAATGGGTCTCTGACTTGGATCTAGCTTTTACCCCTGTTCTGCCCCTTTTTCCACTTCTCTCTTGCCTTTTTCTGGCACCTTGACCTGCAAACCTGAGTTTCTTGACCTCAGGATCAAAGTCAACCTTCTGGGTCAAGGTCAACCTCGAACCTAACCTATTTCAAGGTCGACCTCAACCCTGACCTATGTTAGAGTTGACCTCGACCCTAACCCAGGGTCCAGATTTCAAGTTTTTGGGGTTTCCGGATGTCGGGCTTTGGAAAGATTTATTTCCCGCTTCTAGTCGGTTGTTTCGGGTTCCAAAGTAACGACTCTTGAAATTATATTTAATATAGGTCCACTTCTAGGGGTATAGGTATAAATGGAATTTAATTCTCCTATGTAGGCCTCTCTAAAATATTGTTCCCTAGATTCATATATAAGGAAGCTTTCTTCTCTCATTTTCTCTAACCATCAATAAGCGATATCAAGCATAACCACAAGCACTCAAGACTTGAAGGGACAAGCCAAGGAGAAAGATTTGAAGAAATTCAATACTCTATTGAATCAATCATCTACTCTCAAGCATTCAAAGACATTCAAGCACTCAATTCATCAAGGATATCCATTGGTAGCCATTGAAGGATTCAAGCTCTATGGAGCCCTCTTGTTGAAGATTTCTCCATCCACATTCCTCCAAGCCTCTTCCTATTCCAAGATCCATTCAAGATTGGTGTTGAATATCTTCAACAAATTGAATTGAGACATCCTACATCCAAAATTCTACATTCGATATCCATTTGGTGCATACATACTTGTGGATCCACGAATTCGAATATGCCACAAGGGCTTCTATACAAGCAAGGCGAATTTGTTTATTTATGTTATTTCAATTATATTATAAGGTTAATTCCATAATTGGGGTTTGACCAAGGAAAAACCCTCCCCCCAAACAAACAAACCATTTTTCTTACAGGGACAGGTTTGGAACAACAAATTGGAGTGCAGATTTGGATACCCTTTTCGGCAAACTTTCAGGATCCAGAAATAGATTTTCCGTCAGAGCAGCACATGTCAGAATTAGAAATTCTGGGTCAGAATCAAAACTTTTTGGTAAAAGGTGACATTCATTTTTGGGTCAAATTGGAACTAAGGCAGATCGAGAAAAGATTTCTGGATTTTCTTTGTCTCTGCATTTTTGTTCCATATCCAGTTGCAGAATTCCCAAAAACTCAATATAGACACCCAAAAAAAGAATTCTTCAGATCTGTTACATTTTGAGGTCAGTACTTATCTTAAATTCATTTTGATTAAGGTTTTAATCTTTCTAAATCTATTACATACTCTCTTCTATAAAATGGGAATCTAAGGCTTTCCTCTTTATTCTCATTTCCAATCGATTGATTAATTTATGCATTGATCCTTTCTTTGGGGTTAATCAATTTGGATCCTTCCTTTGTGTATTTGAGGTTAAAAGGAACATCTTATCTTCCTCATACACCATCAACACATCACATACACATATCCACATATTCCATTCCACATCATATTTTTATCCTTTACATTTTGGTGAACCCGCGATAGACAACTCTTTCTTTTTGGTGTTAGATTTACATTTTTATGTTAGATCTTGCATGCATATTAGATTAGATTTATTTTATGTTCTTGCATTTACATTTAAAAAAGTAAAATCAAAATATTGTGTTTCCTAAATTAGTTCATTTGCATTGCATTGGTGCATGAGCTTTACTACTTCTAGTCCTACTTATAGTATCCTGGTTAGAAGAAGCCATAGACTTATGGGTTCCTTTGATCCCGAGTCTTCCTCTCCTTTCCTTAGGATCCCGGATTACAATTTAACCACTCATGATTCCAATCCTTCTATGGAGCATAAATCTTCTCACTCATCTCATGATGAGGATGATTCTTTAAGAGTTCCTCCTGAATAAGTCCAAAAACTTTCAATCGAACTTGATAAAATGGGAAATTGGCTTGTTCAAGAAAACCATAATCAAGATTCTATCCAAGCTATAGAGGCTCTTAAGAAATTCCTTTGTGATGGTGATCAAGGTGTTAATCTCTTGCATGGTATTACTCATCTTGTGCATTCGAATGTTAAACCTTTAGCTCAAGAGGCTCAAGATCTAGGATTCACTCCTCCTGTCACTAGTGGGGAACCTTCTTTCATTCCTTTACCTAGCATTCCTACTTAACTCCTCCTTTGGTGAATACATCTCTTCCAATTCCATCTATTCCTGTGAGTGTTCCATCGGTGTCTCTACCTACCTCACAACCTTTATATCATAGTGTGCCTTTTACTTATTCCAACCCTCTTCCAACTACAGTCCCAAGTGTTCCACCGGTTATGTCTTCCATTCCTACTACTTCCTACACTTTTCCTAGTGTTCCTAATATTTCTATGCCTTCTATTTCTTCTAATGATTCCACAATCGTTAGTTTGGCTCAAACAGTGTCATCTTTACAACAACAACTTGCATCCTTAACCCAATCCAAGTTTAGCATTCCTGCATGTGACATGTATATTCCTTTATCCTTGGATATTATTCATGCTACTGTCCCTCAGCAAGCCGATATGCCTCATCTTGAGAGTTACAATGGTAAGGGAGATCATGTCACTCATGTTAAGACATTTCAAATCCTTTGTAGTGGTTATGCTCATGACCATAGGATTTTAGCTAAATTTTTTGCTAGAACCTTTCGTGATAAGGCCTTGCAATGGTATTGTTCTTTACCTCCTTATTCTATTGATTCTTTTCCTAAACTTGCTAATACTTTTATCCAAGAATTTCAAAATAACATTGGTTCGCAAATTTCCTTAACTGATTTAATGCATTGTAAACAAAACACTAAGGAAAAATTGACTGATTTTATTGGTAGATTTAAGAATTTGTATGCTCAGATTTATTATCATGTTCCTGATATTTATATTCAACATATGTTTATTTCAAATTTACAAAAGGATATTAGAGATAAGATTCTGCTTACTGAATTTACCTCTTTTCAACAAATTTGTGCATCACTTCATCATTACCAATTACAAGTGAGTTAATTTGAGAGCAACACTCCAATGAATCATGTTCCAATTGATAAGAGTGATGCTACTCCTAATCCTAATAAGTTTTAGAAACCCAACAACTATGTCAAGATAAAAAAAAAAAAAGACAAATGCAGTTGCTGATGAATTTGTTGTTGCATCCAACAATGCCACTTCTGCATCCACTGCTTTCCGTATGAATTGTACATTTACTCCTCTCTCTGAATCCTTACATTCTATTATGAGTAGGTTGTTAAATGCTAACATGATTACTTTTCCTCCTATTTGATCTCTTCTTCCTACTATGATGGCATCAAAATCCTTTGATCCTAAAGCCTTTTGTCAATACCATCAACAGAATGGTCATGATACTGAGAAGTGTTATTCTCTAAAACATAAGGTTTGATACTTATGATTCTAATGATTTATCCATTGATAATTTTGATGGTAGTAGGAATAAATTTGTCTCTCCTCCTAATCAAAACCTTCAAATTTATACAAATCCTTTACCTACACATGATACTAATACCATTGTTCAACTATCTTCTGTGGATATTGTTTATGATTCAAAGATGGATGATCTCAATGACATTGTTAATCATGTGGAGCATGTTGTTTTGTCTCAACCTATATCTCCACCCCAGCCTCAATTTCAACCTCTTGTTCAAGTTCCTCCACTTCAATCTCAACTTCAAGTTCCACCTAAACCTCAGAAACAAAATAAGTATAAACGACCTAGGGAACTCTCAATCACCTTTGATGATTCTGAGACTATTAAGGCTCTTGATGGTCCCCTTTATATTTATGCTAGGATTTCTAAGATACCTACGTGTGGTTGTCTTGTTGATCCCACATCTTTAAAAAATGTCATTACTGAGGAAAATATCTTTATGAAAAACCTACAACGTGATTGTTATGATACATCAGATGCATGGATCCAAACTTGTAATGGTTTTCTTTATCCTTCACTTGGTTCTATTAACTTGCCTGTTGAAATTTGTGGTAAATTTGTAGATACTACCTTCATTGTTTTTCCTACTTTTGATCAGTTTCAAGTCAAATTTGGATTGCCTTGGTTAACTGCCATGCATGCCATTTCTCCTCCTATTCATAAGTGTATTAAGTTCATTCATAATGGAGAAGTGAAAACTATCAATCATAGTTTGTATCAACCTTCTAGGCCTAGAGATTGTGCTACTCTTGATTTATTTTGGCCTTCATTACCTAATTTATGTCCTCCTCACCCTAATAACCTTTTTTGTTCATATCAAGCCTATAAACATCACAAAATTGTTGAGTTAAGCATGCCTCGAATATATCTTAACCGTGGTCTTTTGCCCACTCCTTCTATACCTCATTTATCCATTACTTCTAGTTCTATTAATCAACCTGCCAGTGTCGCTTCTTAGCCCACTGAGAATCCTCCTATAGAACCTGTGAAGGAACCTGTTATTGTTCCTCCTAGTTCTCAACATATTTCAAACAAGATAAAACATAACAAATTTGCCAATGAACGTCATAAGAAGCATTGAGCTAATGCTAGGGCCTGTGCTTCTGTTCTTTGAAATTCTTTACCTTCTTTTGATCAGCCTATTCCTGATGTGTTGGAGGAAGTTAATACTAATAATTATATTAAGATGAATAATTATGATGATTCCACTCGCATCTTAGATTTTATTTTGATTAATCTTGATGAGGAAGATACTCTTGATGATCCTATCGATCCTAGTGATGAATATGAGACCATCGATCTTGATACTAATTTACCTCATATGATTTCAACTCAATTCATAATTACACCTAGTATCAAACATTGTGATTCTCAAGAGGATCCTTGTTTGGAACTGGCTATCATTCCTACTGTGTTGGATGTAGTCCCTCTTGCGAGTTTCCCACCTTCTATTAATGATATAGACCGAGATGGGGAGAGTAGGTGATGCACTTGATTGGCTTTTCCTTCATGGTAGCCTTTTTTGTGTTTTCCTATTGTATTGTGCTTCTCCCATAATGTGTTTTCTAAATGTTTGTTAGATTCTTTTATATGACCCTTGTTACTTTGTTGGTGCAAGGTGATAAAGGAATAGAGCCTGATGTACTATTCCTCTATATGTATCTCTATTCTTCTATATGTTGCTTTCATGTTATGTTGTACTTGTGCTATTGCTCGTAAATTTTTTCCTTGTCTAGTCCGCTTGGATCTATGACATGGTAGCACTGATTCTTTTTGGTCTCCATGTTGTGGTCCGAAAAGACTCTTCTTCATAAATCTTAAGTTTTCTTTCCTCCATTATGATTGTAGTTCTATTTTATTTGGGGAATGATGTCAATTCATTTTCTATAATATCATACATATATATTATCTTATGATCATACTGACCCCACATTAGGTAAAATATCCCTTGATTTGTCTTCATTTGGGGGCATCTCGTAGTGGAAATGTAATCAGTAGAGTTGTTTATGTTTTTGTTAAAGTCATTACTCATGTTAAAGTTTTAGCAATGACTTTAACGTCAGGGTATACACTTTACTCACTTTTTACACACATGCACTTTCAAAATATTTTCAAACTTAAATTTTTTTCCCTTTATGGATTAAAGACTAATCCTTAAAGCATGGATTTTTACCTTATAGGATCTCTTGATCCCTCTAGTTTAAATTTATATAGATCTCTTGATCCCTCCAATTTTAATTTACAATGTTTTGATCCCTTAAGGTTAGAAGGTGTCCTTAAGACAAGATCTCCCTGATGGGTTGACTAGTGAGTTGCCACATTCACTAGGCGGTTCAACTTCATCTTTCCAGTTGCACTGTTTCCTTGTGTGGTTCACAATGAGACATAAGTTCTCATTGGGTGAGGTAATCACACCCTCTCTCTTTTTATCTTTGACTGGTGATATCTCTCTTATCATGATCTTAGGGTGGATAAAGACTTAAGTCCCTAGGGGCTTTAGGATTCCTTTGTCCCTTTTGATTTCAATAAGATTATCTTTTCTTCATGATCTCCTTTACCAAGAGTTTGCATGGAGTCCATACTCTTGCTAAAGTAGGGGATAAATGTATAGTTTGAAAATGGAATCACTTCCATTGTAGTTTGGTTTATCCCTCCAAGTAAGTGGTTTTGGGTCATATCAAGCACCTTGAATGGGTCTCTAACCTAGATCTGGCTTTTCCCCCTGTTCTGCCCCCTTTTTAACTTCTCTCCTGCCTTTTTCTGGCACCTTGACCTGCAAACCTGAGTTTCTTGACCTTAGGGTCAAGGTCAACCTTCTGGGTCAAGGTTGACCTCGACCCTAACCTAGGTAAAGTTCTACTTTGACCCTTACCTAGGTCAGAGTTGACCTTGACCCTGACCCAGGGTCCAGATTTTAAGTTCCTAGGGTTTCCGGATGTTGGGCTTTGGAAAGATTTAATTCCCGCTTTCGGGTCAGCTATTTCGGGTTCCGAAGTAACAAAAATTGAAATTATATTTAATATAGGTCCACTTCTAGGGGTATAAGTCTAGATGGAATTTAATTCTCCTATGTAGGCCTCTCTAGAAGATTGTGCCCTAGATTCATATATAAGGAAGCTTTCTTCTCTCATTTTCTCTAACCATCAATAAGCGATATCAAGCATAACCACAAGCACTCAAGACTTGAAGGGACAAGCTAAGGAGAAAGATTTGAAGCAAGTAAATACTATATTGAATAAATAATCTACTATCAAGCATTCAAAGAAATTAAAGCACTCAATTCATCAAGGAGATCCATTGGTTGCCATTGAAAGATTCAAGCTCTATGGAGCCCTCTTGTTGAAGATTTCTCTATCCACATTCCTCCAAGCCTCTTCCTATTCCAAGATCCATTAAAGATTGGTGTTGAAGATCCACAAGAAATTTATTTGAGATATCCTACATTCAACATTCAACATTCTATATCTATTTTGTGTATACATACTTGTGGATCCAGGGATTTGAATTCGCCACAAGGGTTTCTATACAAGCAAGGTGAATTCGTTTATTTTCTTTATTTATTTATGCAATTTTAATTATATTATAAGGTTAATTATAAAACTTGGGTTTTACTTTCCCCCCAAACAAACAAACCATTTTTCTTGCAAGGATAGGTTTAGAACATGAATTAGAGTGCAGATTCGGATACCCTTTTCAGAAAACTTTCAGGATCCAGAATCAGATTTTTCGTCATAGCAGCACAGGTCAGAATCAAATATTCTGGGTCAAAATTAGAACTTTTGTGTAAAAGGTGATATTCATTTTTGGGTCAAAATTGGAATCGAGCCAGATTGGGAAAAGATTTTTGGGTTTTCTTCATCTCTGTGTTTCTATTCCAGATCTGGTTGCAGAATTACCAAAAACTTAGTACAAACACCCGAAAAAAACATTCTTCAGATCTGTTGTATTTTGAGGTTAGTACTTGTCTTCAATTTATTTTGATTAAGGTTTTAATCTTTCTAAATCTATTACGTACTCTCTTCTATAAACTAGGAATCTAAGATTTTCCTCTTTATTCTCATTTCTAATCGATTGATTCATTTATGCATTGATCCTTTCTTTGGGGTTAAGCAATTTGGATCCTTCCTTTGTGTATTTGAGGTTAAAAGGAACATATTATCTTCCTCATACACCATCAACACATCACATACACATATCCACATATTCTATTCCACATCATATTTTTATCCTTTACAGATCCTAAGGAAGCATCTTTCTTTGTAGAGTCATAGTATCCCTCAAGATCAAATAGTTTGGCCTCTAGCCCTTTAGGCATAATATATGTGTCAAGAAATTCTATAGCCTCTTTATATCCCTCCAAACCATTAATCTTAAAATCTTCAATTTTGATATGTGAAGAGAGGATTGAAGGTTTGTTGCTTTTCCTCAAAATGTTAGTGGCCTTAAACATTTTCCAAATGAATTCCAAAATTTCTAATTTGTATGGAATAGTGTAAGGTAGGACATGAACCTTACCCTCAAACCCATAAACCCTCATGTATGAATATCTCCTCATCAGGTACCGATCTGCCCAATTGTATTTTACTTTCTATGCATCACCCTCTTATTTTGGCCTTAAAAACTTCATTATTTGGGGGGACATCATGGGGGAGCTTTGGGGCCTATGATATCATATAGTCTCTGAACAAAGTACTCTTCAAAGTGTATGTATTAAGAATTTTTGTACTCAAGGTCCCAAACATTGGTCCATAATTGAACATGCTTAGTGTTACTGAAGTTATATAGAGGGTTGATGTGAAGTTCACTGCTCCATACTTTAAACCAATTTCCTTCAGATAGAAGCATATGCAAAAATAATGAATACCATTTAAATTTAACCACTGATTCATTCTATTTAATTGTACATAATGAATGATGCATTTGTTCAGCCACATACTATGGGTAATCAAATGGAATATTATTATTTATATTTTGGATATCATAGGCCAAAAGAGTCAGTTCCTCTAGCATTTCATCATCTCCCTTATATGAAAACACATGATACTCAACATAATAGGTCATTCTGTAGTGTCTATAAAACAATTATGCACTATAGGGTGGAGCCTCAAAACTTGTGGACTTGTTCAACTAACCATTAACCCTAGGCCTATGAATTGGCAACCATAACCTCCTATACATTCCTTCACATTTTGTATATCCTTTATGCCAAATATATTGAAAACTACATCCTTATTGATAGTTAGCAGAGGTCCATGTGGACCTTCAATTTTCTTGGTTGTACTATTATAACATCTAGCTAAAGTCCTAATCAGGTCTACATTGACAAAAAACATTAGAGACTACCAACTTTGCTAACCCCAACTTCAAGGGATTAGACTTTGGCCGAAGGTTCTCTGATTTAGTATAAAAATATTGTGCCCTCTCACTCCCATGTAGACTTCACTATCCTCTATCTCCTTGTCACTAAATTTTGGGAAATTTGGAGTCATTTTTTACCTTTGTAAGGAGCTGAGGCATTGGGAAATTAAGTCATCGGAGAGGTGCATATATTTTTTCTTCTTGGTTGCAGGGCCTTCTGGGGTAGGGTATCTAGAAAAAGATAAATCCATAGAAATATTATTTTACAAGAGAAACCTAGTTCTAACAATTCAATTACACTACAATTTTTTCTAATAATTCACACTTCTTCAAGAAATTTGCAGAGAAGGCAAAATGCTAAACCAAGGGTTAACTCACCATTTGCCAATTTGCTAGGTTAGACCTATGTGTTGGATGCTAAAAATGGCTACTTGAGCTTGCACAATTATTTCTTTATTCTAGAATTCTTCTTGAATTCATGAAATGAAGATAAAATACCTCCCAAGTAGGCTCTCAAACATGTGTTGCACCATCAAATCAACATGTTGTAAGTAATTAAAGATGGAGTGGGCAACAACTTGAGTTTAATTCACAACTGTAGATACAAAGAAATCAATGTCGATACTCGACAAGATTTGAAATCCTTCCACCAAGCTCAATAATTTTTTGTCACTTCATGCTTTTATTAACACATCGCCACCGATTGAATGAAAACAATATCTTTCATCTCAGATAGCTATACATCCACCTTTCATCTGACTTATCATCTATGTCACAACTCGATGATGTGATGAAGGAGAAATTAACTCCCACTATTCCACCACTTTCCATGTCACAACCAACTCCTAAGCACAAATAAATCTATCAATAACGCATTGAGACTGAAGGAAGATCTCAACAAACCATCACATGCCAACTCAGATGACACGACACAACTCGGTAATGCAGAGAAACAAGAGAAATATTACACCTCTTAACTAATGAATTATGCACATGCATTTATAAATTGGTTAAGTTTTCGTGCAGGCCCACAGGGGGGAAATACTTAGGCGCAAGGAATTAGGAAATACACGGCCATAAGATATAACAAATGAAATAATTGACCATAATAGGGGTAACCAGTAGACGGTGTAAACTTTAACAAAGGGGTTGGTCAACCAATAGACTATAGACACTAAAAAATGGTCCAACACCTATGTGCCCCGTTTTTTACATGTCACTAATATCATCTCATTCTTCTATTTCATCATCACTGACATTTCTCTCATTTTGTATCATAACCCTAATTGGTTGGCCAATTTGATCATATTCAAAATCAACATCAATGCTTTCAAAATCATTTCAAAACCATTTAAAGTCTTTCAAAATCATTTTATCATCTTATCAATGTCATCAAAATTGGTGTTGAATTGGTGGTCAACACCTTCTTCGAGATCCATGACGTGGCTTAAACGCCTCTCGTGGGTCAGGTTAAATCTAGAATTTGTAGAAAACATTGACAATTCAAGCTTTTGGTGTAACGAAAAATGATTCCAACAATTGGTATCAGAGCCTTGGGTCATGGGTTCGAGTTTCCCTTTAGTGGGTGCTGAAGGTTCAGTCAATGCTGAGGGGGGGATTGTTGAATTGGTGGTCAACACCTTCTTGGAGATTCGTGACATGTCTTAACTACGTCCCATGGGTTGGGTTAAATCTAGAATTTTTATCAGACATTGACAGTTCAAGATTTTGGTGCAATGACAAATGATTCCAAAATTTGGTTTACAAACATCCAAAATTGGTTCAAGTATTTCTTATCATGATCGACCTTCTTTTCAAAATCATCAAAATAATTCTAAATCTCTATCAAAATAATCAAATCAATCCAATTTTATGTCAATTTTCATAAATTTGGTTGATGATCAACTAATTTCACCTTTAGGGGTAAATAAGCCATGGTTTATCTCGATGTCTTAGTTGGGTAAATAAATAGACTTTATTTATCCATTTTCCCCTAATCCTCACAATTAATTAATTGTCTAACATTTTGAATTATGGGATTTCATAATTCCTAATTCCCTAATTTCTAATTTGGTGGGAATAAATGAATTTCAAAATTCAAAAATCTCACTTTCATTCCCCCTAATTGTGCTTCCATTCCCTAAATTTTAGCTTCATGTCTCTTACACCGTCCCTTCCCATTTTCCCACTAATTTAGCCACCACCTTTCCCTTCCAAATGTCTTTAATTTGTGCATTCTAAAATGAACCTCTTACAATTGTCATAATATGACATTCTTCCAAATCCAAATCTTTAATTATGGCATTCTTCCATTTGTGCATCAAATTGCCAATTTTGCAATTTGGCTTTCAATCCCTATAAATTGAGGTAATTTTGCCTTCAAAAGAAACCAACATCTTTCGAATCTTCTCACCATCATTATAGTCTCTTTCATAGTTGAGTGCATTTTTTCAATATGAGAGCTACATCAATTCAATTTGAGAAGAAATAAAGGGCATTGGAGTCCAATTGAGAGAGCGTTTTGAGTTTATTTTCTTTCATTTTATACATTTTGTCTCAATTTCTCTAATGCAAGGTTAGGATTTTTTATGCATGATTTTTGGGTTTGATGGTTTCCTTAGTATGCATGTTTTCCTCTTTTTCCTCTCCTACACTAATGTTAACCCTTGAAACATAACACTTCAAGAGCTTCAACCAGGTAAACAAGTCAACACAAGAATATAAGTTGGCTCATATCAAAATTGTATCTATTCTAAACACACTGATGAATTTAGTTGAGAGGTGGTGCCTAACTGTGTTTTTACATTCAGAGGAAAAAAACAACTTAGTTTTCATAAGTTTTTTCTTACTCAAAGTCTGAACAGTAAGGACCAGTGCCACATATCTGTGGTAATAGAGTCAAATATCATATGAACCCAACATTAATTGTGCATACTCTTCTAAATGTTAGTTCCTTACACAAACATTCAACTGCATCTAACCATGCATAATTCTTATAGAATCGTTGCTATTTCTTCGAACTGTTGCAACATATAAACATGAATTTAATATTTTCCCTAATTTAATACCTTGTACTAATCAACTATAACAATGAAATAATATGCTCTAGAAAAATCATACATAATTACCACATTCATATAACTGATTCAATAAATAAATATCTACTTTAGAGATTGTTAGAGTAAAAAGGTATTTTTAGTTAATTAAATCATTATTGATTTGATTATTAAGACATCTTATTCACTTATTAATTAAATTATTAAGTCACCTTTTTATCTCTAGTTTACTTAAGCTAAACTTTAGGCATGTTATAATTATTTCTTTTACTAATTATTCATGCAACCTAAGTTTCTCCACCTTTTGGTGTTTGATCTCCTTTATAAGGATTGATCTCTTTGTATTTTAAAAATTCCATTACATTATTATTTGAATCAATCGAGGATGTTTCCTCTTTCACAGATCTGTTGTTTTTGGCCTCCATAACTTTTGCTTCTCTCTTTCTATGACAGGTGATTCCTGGGAGCTGTGGGGTTGAGTTTTTCATCAACTCCAATATGGTATCAGAGCTCCAGGTCTTCATTCCCTTGTTCTCTTCATGAGAGATTTGGCCTTGATCTTCAGATCTGTATTTTTGAGAGTTTTTTTTGTCTTAGATTTTAGTGGATTTGGGGGGATTTATTTTTGGAGCACTTTGGGCAAAAATGACATCATGACTGCATTCGAAAGGCCCCAAAACCCCTATTTTCATAAAAGTCACGTCCAATTTGGACACAGTTGAAATAATATGGACCCTCTTTTTTACATGCATGACCTTGGCACACTTTTCAAGGAAACACTTGCCTCAGTTTTCATGCCACCTTGGTTTTTGTTCTACCTAAAAATTCACGCCACCATTTTTAGAAAATAAAAATAAAAAAATTTTGCATGGCAATTTGGGTTTCTTGGTTATGTTCTTGTTTTGGAGAAGTCTTCGATTTTTTGCTTGTATCTTGAGCAAACAAAGACATTTTTTGGCCAAATGAGATATCGTCGGGAAGCTAGTTCTGAGCTCGACCTAATTTTCTAGGTTTGGATTTTTTATTTTTCCATCTTACAACCTTTTTTGCTAGTCAAAGTCAGGGTTCTTTTTTGCACTCCGGGAGCCATATCTTGCTCATCTGAACTCTATTTTTTGACTTCTGCATGGCGTTGGAAAGATGGTTCAGTGCTCTATATTATTTCATGGTTCTTACACCCAGATTATTCTCTGGGTATTTTTTATTCATTTTTTTGCATTTTTGCAATTTGGTAAATATCTTGGATGTTTTAGGTCCTAGGATTATTTTTCGTGCATGGGATGACTTATTTTTAGTTTTTATTCATGTTTCTACAGCTTTATGTCATTCCTAAATATTGCAGACATCTTTTTTGTCACATTTATTTTTTTGCAAAAGCACTGAGATAAAGTGTCATTTGATGCATGCTTGAGATATTATATTTCTTTTTGTCTGTTTGTACTCACACTATATTATAGAGTGCCCTGGGGGGGTTTGTTTTACCTTTTTCAAGTGAGTGTTCCTTCCACAACATTAGCCTCAAGATGTGTGTCAAGAGATTGATCCTTCCATGACACCATCCTTTATATGTGCTTGTACTTTCTATTACACTTTCTATGTTCCTTGTTCTTCATCATGTAGTTATTCTTGGCAGTCTGATTCAGTGTACCCGTCATACCTCTCCCTGCTCAACATTATGGGGGGGGGGGTTTCTCCTATTGGTTCTAATGCTTCCTCAATTCGATGGAGTTATCTATGTATTCAGTATTTGTTCCTATGTACTAGGCGGATGTAGTAGCTGGGTACTTATGCATTTCAGTGAGATAAATCATTTACCATATGGACACTCTTTCATTCCTATTTTGGAGGCATCCTTCTATCTTTGATTGATCAGCTCTTTAAGATTTTTTTACTGTCTTCTCTACCTGATCATTTTCTATTACAATGGAGGTTCCAACAATTATTCTTTGATAGTGTTTGTAGCTTCATGCTTCAGAGGTGTTCTACGTGTTCTTCCTTTGTTCCTATTCTTTTGAGACATTCTCTAGTTGGAGGCTTCTTTAGTCCTTCACTAGTCTTCATATTTTTTTGGAGAGGGTTTTTTTCCACTGGGTTTTCTCCATTTTCTCCTCTTTACATAGATTTTTTGTACTTGGGTACTTGATCAGGTCTTATTATCGAGACCCATTTTCTTACTTTCAGTAGTTGTTTCTAGGTTTTTAGCTTCTCGCTAAGTTTATCTTAAGGGGGGTGTTAGAGTAAAAATGTATTTTCACTTATTAATTAAATCATTATTGATTTAATTATTAAGACACCTTATTCACTTATTAATTAAATTATTATTGATTTAATTATTAAGTCACCTTTTTATCTCTGGTTTACTTAAGCTAAACTTTAGGCATGTTATAATTAATTCTTTTATTAATTATTCATGCAACCTGGGTTTCTCCACCTTTTGGTGTTCGATCTCCTTTATAAGGATTGATCTCTTTGTATTTTAAAAATTCCATTCCATTATTATTTGAATCAATTAAGGATGTTTCCTCTTTCACAGATCCACTATTTTTTGCCTCCATAGCTTTTGCTTCTCTCTTTCTGTGATAGGTGTTTGCATGCAGGTGATTCTTGGGAGCTGTGGGGTTGAGTTTTTCATCAACTACAATAGAGAACTCCAAAATTACTCACACAATTTCTAACCAAGGTGCATAAACTTGAAATGGGTCTGCACAATATGTGCACTAAGTTCCTACTAAGACCATGCTATCCTATAGTTGCAGGAAAACAAATGCTGAAAGGAAAGATGCTTGAAATGGAAATAATTAAAGTTCTTAAAAGAATCTAGATGCTAAAGTTAAACCTATGCAATTGCTACAATAAAGTTAAGGATGTGCATACATGAACTACTTTGTCTGCCTTTGGATACAGGAACAATCACATGCAATCACTGCTAGTGCGTACAGGAACAGACAAACTCCCAAACTTGCAAATGAAATTGAAAGAAACTACTACTAAAATAGAAAGGAGTTACTCACCAAGTGGTCCCCCTTGAGGGAGTACTCAAAGCTTGATTACACACTTATAAACTTAAAACATAACTTTTTGATTCATACTTGCAAATGTTAGGAATAAGGTGTCTCAACCTTGGATAATTCCTATTCTTATTATTTGTTTTGTAAAATATATTTTCTTGCAAATAATGTAATTAAGTGTGAGTGTACATGTCTAGTTGGCATGTTGATGTG
>MU226504.1:596622-613022 GCA_018584345.1 Thuja plicata | reverse complement strand
GTGGCTGCAATATCATTGTTAAAGTAGTTAACGAATCTGAAATTGTAAGGATTTAAAATAATTTGCACAATACTTTCCTATAGAGATTAGTGTAGGAAGCTATTTCCGCACCTGAGTTTCCTTACAGTAAAAGGTATTGATTACAAGTCATTGCTGAAAACAACTAAACTGTATTGAAAACTGGAAACACTAATAATGAAACTATAATCTGTTTATCTGAGCTAGCTTCCAAAGAAGTGCAACTTCTTATTTATAAGATAAAAATCACTAACTAATTAACCACTAAAAGATCAACACCAAAATAATAGGTGAATCAAAATTATTGCAGCACTAGAAAGGGGGAGGAAATTATCCACAAAATGAGGAACAACAAAGTCATTCAACAACATAAAGAGTAGATATAGCTTCCACTATCTCCTATATTGATTCCCCATTAGTATTAACTATCCGAATTGCTCCAATATATGAGTTGTGACCAGTACATCAATAGAATTCTTCAAATGTCGATCCCTATTGAGCTGCATGGACTTGGTTTTCAAAGGCATGACTTTCTTGAGTGTCATTTATTGATCACTTCTCCCTTTAATATCTCTACATCATAAATGTTAATAGGCACAACACATGTAGCACATATATATTCATTCATTGTGATATTATCCCTTCATTAATCTATAATTAAACTAACATGTGTGTGTGTGTGTATTGCATATTAACCGTAAAAGAGTGTCTACTACCCATAACATAGATATAAAAGTGTAAGTTCAAGGTCAATAAGTTTAAGTTTATCAAACTACCCTAAAGAAAATAATAACCATAGCTTATGAACAAACTATCAAGACCACCTAGGAACAAGACACACAAAACATGACAAAGTGACATGATATTTGAGCCAATACTTGATTTCATCACCACTAACATGATAATTCCTCTGCTATCAAAATTCCTCATTTCAAAAGAAGCATACCTACTATAACTACCCCTTACAAAGTAGTAGACCTAAAACCACCTAAAATTGACAAACTTTTCAAAGTTTATAAAATATCATTGAAACTTGTCACCCGGATTCTACGAAATGAATGAGATTATCTTCAAAACACTAGTCGTCCATCTTCCCATTTGCAGGATCAAAACCCATGAACTCTAGTAATCCCATGCCTTACCCTCAACAACCTCCTCATAACCCTACGATCCCTTCCCTAACCTTCAATTCTTCCAATTCTTTTATAACTTGCATCAGATTGACAAACACTTTAAGTGCATTCCATCCATGCTTTGCTTCCTTGATTCGGTCATCTCTCTGTTGCTCATCAAGCCTCCAGATGAATGAAATGTACCCATCGAATCCCATATCACCCTCATCTTCTATCCCTTCATTGTAATCCATCCCCTTTCCTGGAACCACCCACTAAAGAATGGACTCCAACCCAACCAAAAACTTTGCATGAACTATCGCCTCCATTATTCTCCTCATGTTTGTTGTTGATTCTCCAAATTGCAACCCCCATGCAAAAATTATGGATTACACATTTTTATTAGTTATGTGTTTTTTCCTCAGTTAATCAAACATGACACCCAAAATCAAATGCACAATCTTTGTCAACCTTGCATCTTTGTACAAAAATATGTGATCAAGCCACTTCTTCATAACCGGGCCAAAGAATGGATTCTTTTGTTTAGATGCTCTCAATGTGAAATAAGTCTCCATATTTGACATGCTAAAACACTTCCTTTCACCCTTCACCAAAACCTTTGCGCATAAATTTCTTCCTTAAAATTAGTGCTAAACCAAGGGTAATTAACTCATCATTTGTCAATTTTCTGGTTAGACTTGTGCACTGCATGCTAAAAATGGCTACTTCAACAATTATTTCTCTATTCTCTAATTATTCTTGGTTGAATGAAATGAAGATAAAACACTGCCTAGGTAGGCTCTCAAGCATGATTATTGTGCCATCAAATTGACATGCATATGATGAACTATAACTAATTGAATGTTTGAAGATGTTAAGTTGATGATCACCAAGCTGCAAAAAGTTAATGCAAGACATTAAATTAGTTAATGTATTGTATTTTCATTGATGTCAACTTGATATAATCTGATTGGATATATACATAATGTCAAAGACTTCAAAGAACTAGAGAAGTAAAGGTTATGCTATCAGTAATGCATAAAATTTCAGTATGCACCAAGTGACGACAAACATGCCGACGGGCAGTGCACCCTGACAGACAGAGAAACCCGAGAGGAAAGTCACAGTGATACCCAAGCATGAAACCTAAGCAAGCATTACTGATGAGAAGAATCAAGGTAACCCGAGAAGAAATTCACAGTGTTACCTAACGGACAGAAAACCCCGACAGACAGAGATGCCCGAGGAGAACTGAAGTGTTGACTAAGCTAACAAAGAGTTAAACACCGAAAAGAAATAAAGTTCAGAAATGACAAAAGACTTAGCTAGCAAGAGCTAAAGAAGGAATTAATTGCTTGTTAATATTGTTTTCATCAACAAGTTAAAGCCAGAGATAAGTGAGAGATTTAAAGCTATTTTATTCCAGTTGTCTAAGAGAAATCTACGGGATAAAACTGATATAAAGCTTTAAAGAAAGAAAGGTGAGAATTGTATATCATGCCAAGAACAAGAAAGTCAAGGACTTAGAAATGGTGAAATCATGTCTATAAAGAGACAAACTAATTCATTAAGAATTGGTGAAGGGGAGTGAATAGAGGAGAGGATGCTGAAGATGTACTGGTGAAGAACAACTTCATACAGTCCTGATCAATCAAGCTAAAGAATAGAGCTATATTTTTGTGGATACCGAGCAATAGAGAAGCACATCATCATCAAGCAGAAGAAAGTGGAGCAAAGGTATTGAAAGGAGACATTGATCAGAAAGGTATTATGATCTTACAATAGATTTGAAAATCTATAAATTTTAGTTGTATATGTGAGCAGATCATTTACTGTTTCTATTTAACCATTGGATCATAAAGTCTCTTAACTAAGTAGGATTTAAAAATCCTTTATATGTTGAGATACATCCCAAGGAGTATCAAAAATTTTGGTCATGAAGATAGCATAGAGATGCCCGATATCAAGTGACAAACTACACTGGGTTTGGTCATGAAGATAACATGAGATGCCAGGTATCAAGTGACAAACTATTCTATTTAAATCCTCTAACAAGTTCACACCTAAAATTGTGTTTGTAACCTTTAACAAGGTTGGCTATTCACCGAGATCACTTTGGAAGAGTGAAAATTTTGGGTTACCAGTCCCAAGTGGTTTTTCCCTTAACAGGGTTTTCATGTTAAAAATCCATGTGTCAAATGTGTTTATGAGTCATTGCTTTCATGTTTTTCTTTACACATTACTAAAAAAAGATTGATCGGTATACACTAAGTTATTTACTACATTTTGGTAAATGACAAACTTCTTATCGATAAATAGTAAGAATAAGGTTTAATAGTAAACTCTGAGCAGTAGTTATTTGTTAAGATTATTTCAAGACATACATCTTGTGGGAGTAAAGATAACATGAGGTTTATATTTAATATATAAAGTTTTGTGGTTGATTTATTGGAATATTGTTGAGGCCATTGATTCACCCCCCCTCTCATTTATTCTAATAATTGGTATTAGAGCTTGTGTTCTTAGAAGGAAGGTTTCAAGATCGAAGCAAAAGATCACAAGATGAGCAAACGAGATGTGCCCAAGTTGAACAAGGACAACTTTGCATCATGGAAAAGTAGGATAAGACTCCACCTATCAGCAATTTGAAATGATGTTACTCAATACCTAGATACTGAATATGTGTTGCCTAATGGACCTCACACACTTGATCAATTGAGAGAAAAGCATGAGCACAATTCTATGATGATAGAACTTGCTTCCTCACTCTCTGATGTTAAATTTGAAGATGTAAAAACATGCACCACTGCAAAGCAAATGTGGGGCAAATTGAAGGTAGTACATGGAGGAGATACTAATGTATTAAGAACTAAGGCAGAAATCCTAAGAGTAAAATTTGATCACCTAAGAATGAAAGGAGGAAATATCACTCAGTACAACTACATAATCAAAGAGGTAGTCAATGCTATCCGAGGAGTTGGAGGTGTACTTGAAGAGGAAATAGTGGTAAGTAAAATCCTAATAACCTTATTGCCTATTTATGCTATTAGAGTATCTACTATATAAGAAATGAGAGCAGTAGCAAATAATAATGTCACTCTAGATAGTCTGATTGGTATACTTATTTCATTTCAGATGAATAACTTTGACAACAATGTCTTACCATCTATTGAGTCTGCATTCAAATCTTCTTTAAGGATAAGTAAGTCAAGTCATAGACACACTACAAGAGATGATAGTGAAAGTGATAGTGATGGCCAAGGACTTGATGAGATTGAAGCACTAATAGCTAGAAGATTGTAGAGAGGCAAAGGTAAACACAAAGGTAAATTACCATTGGTATGTTTTAATTGTAAAGAGATTGGACACTTTGCTGCTAGGTGTCCTAACAATAGAAAAGGTGACAGAAGTAATGGCAGATCATATGAAAAAAAGTTTGATAGAAATGATAACAAAGATTACCTAAGCAACCGACAATCTGATAGAAGAGATACCCAAGACTACAAGGACAAAGGGAAGAAATCTTGTTACCTTGCTGAGAACAAAGCTGGAGATATTGACACAAAATCTGATGAAGACATTGACATGGTATTTGTGGCTATGAAGGATTATTAAGATGAAGAGGAAAGGTATGTAGAAACTGCACTCATATCTAAGGTTAGAAATAATGATGTCTGGATTATAGATAGTGGCTGCACTTACCACATGACATGAGATAAAGAAAAGTTTGAAAATTTTGAGTATTATAATGTTGGATCAGTAAGAATGGGTAATGACTCACCTTTTCCAGTTGAAGGTAAAGGAACCATAATGTTGAATAACGTGATCAAATGTGAAAATGCATACTGGGTAAAAGGACTTAACTATAATATATTGAGTGTTTCACAACTAAATAACACAGGTCACCGAGTAGTGTTTGAGAATATGAAGGCAAAGATCTTTAATGAATTAGGAAGGTTGATCAGAACTGGTGAACAGACAAAAGGTAACCTATTCTATCTTGATGATATAAACTCCACTTGTTTAATGGCTAGAAACAAAGACATATGGCTATGGAATAAATGGTTATGTCATGTGAATTTTGACAATATGATTAAGATACGCAATAAAAGGAAATTAAGAGGCTTATCGAGCATGTCAAAAATTGAGTATTACATGTGTAAAAATTGTCAAAAAGGTAAAATGATAAAGTTTAGTTTCAAGAGCAAAGCCCATACATCTAAATCTATTCTAGAATTAGTCCATAGTGATCTATGTGGACCCTTGAGAACAAAGAGCTACTATGGTGATAGATATTTCATTCTCTTTGTTGATGATTATTCTAGATTGATGACAGTTATGTTCTTAAAAGAAATATCAGAAGCATTAAAGATGTTCAAATGGTATAAAGCAATGGTAGAAAAATAAAGTGGTAAGGAACTAAAATGCCTAAGATTAGATAGAGGAGGAGAATTTATTTTTGTTGAATTCACTAACTTCTGTAATGATCATGGAATTAAAAGATATGTTTCTGCACCAAGAATGTAGGATTTGAGAGACAAATCCATAGAACCTAAAGAACACCTGCATGCAAGAAACCTGTAACAAGAAAGAAGCAGGAAGAGGGAAAGAGAAGAACTCAGAAGTTGCTCAAGAAGTGAGAGCTAAATTGTAATATGAATTAATTAATAAAGAACTACAAGGTTCAACCTATAAAGGTGAACAAAACCCTAAAATGGTAAAAAGCTATGTTGCGCATAATAATTAATATTAAATATTAATTATATGCACCTAAGTGACAACTTAAGTAAAATAGAGTAATAGGAAACTTAATAATTAAATCATAGTGATCTAATTAATAAGTGAAGATAAATAATTACTCTAACACCCCCCTTAAGTGGAGCTCAAGAGGTAAGCTAACCTAGCACAACTATGGAAGTAGGAAAAATGGGTCCTGACAATAAGGACTAATCAGGTACCCAAGCACAACCAAATCTCTCTACAACAAAGAAATAGAGAAAACCACATGGGAAAAACCCTACTCTAAAAATAGATGGAAAAAAGCAGAAAAGAATGGCTCAAGAGACTCTCTCAGAACCATAAGTACAAAGAAACCCCCATGAGAGAAGGATGAGACACCAAAGCCCCCTAGAATGAAGGAACCCCTGTAGGAATGTGCGAACCAATGGAACTCCAATGTGGAAGAAGCAAAGGCACGGAACAACAAGGAAACCCCTAAAGGAGAGGTGAATCCAGAAGGCCTAACTGGCACTCAAAGGAGAATGAATGAGACCCCTATAAAGGAATCCCCAATGAAGGTGGGCCAATAGAAGGGATGAATCTATCAGCTAGGAGGAGATGAATGTTCTTAGATATGCCCTCAATAATAGGAGTAGGAGGCTCGATGTAGGGAGAAACCATAATAGGAACTACTGAAGAGGAATCACACTAAACACAAGCAGACACAACAGGAGGAGGAGGTAGAGAAGCCACAACACTAATCTCAGGAGCAACACAAAAGTTTAGGTGACCTGACTTCCTCTCACTAGGAACTCGCGAAGGAGGAGAGATGTTCTCCAAGAATGGAGCTAGTGGACCAAAATAGGAGTAAAAGTGGGTGGCATGATCATCTGACCCTATAGCAGCAATGTGGCCTGTCACACTATCTCTGATGTGCACAGAATCTAGAGTGAACTCAACTATCCTCCCTGTCCCATTGTGAGTAAACTGATAGATGGAGAGAAGGTTATAGGTCAAGGATGGAACACATAGTACATCATGAAATGCACCACCATCAATGTCAATAGAACCCTGCCCATACACAGGCATAACAGTGTCATTCCCCATCAAGATATGTGGGGTAGGAGAGGCTACAAAAGATGAGAAGGAACTCCGAGAAGATGCCATATGGTGAGAAGCACCAGAATCAAGCAGCCATCTAGAAGAGGGAGCTATAGCAGATGCACATAAGGCATGACCCTTTCCATTATCTGACCCATCTGCCTGAGAAGATGAAGAAGAAGACTAGTGAGAAGAGGAAGGAGGAATGTCAATCTTGCCCTTGTGAAGAAGAGTTGTCAACTCAGAAATTTGTTGGGCATATCCATCTACCTTCTTCTAAAAGCACTGAGACTCATCATGATTGAAATTATTGCAATAAGTACACCTAGGTTTGTCTGTCTTTGATTTCCCCTTAGGTGAAGGAGGTGGGCCAGAGGAATGCTAAGAAGGAGAATCCTTCCAAGATTTTGTGGATGATGATACGTATTTTTTCTCCAATTTCCATGGAGATGGGTGAGCAACCAAGGCATGGCTCATAGAACTTGAAGCATCATTCAACTGTTGAATCTTTGATTTCTCTTGAGTCAACCGATCATAAAAGGCCACAAAGGAAGTCATATTGTGCCTAGGACCCAAGGCATCCATAGTGGAATAGAAAGTGGAGGAGAAAATCTAGAACTCTCCATGCAGCTTTGAGAGTATCAGAAAGATACACTCATCATCTGATGTGGTCTTCCCACATCCCTCTAAAAGTGATCGGAGAGCATTGAACTTCATCAAGAAGTCCTCAATGGTGGAAAACTATCAGGAGACAAGGATGTCAACTCTGCATCAAGCTGAAGTGCCTGTAATGTATTCACTATGCCAAACAGATCTGTAAACTTTTCCCAATAGGCACGAGGAGTGGTCAAACCATCCAGATGAAACATGAGGCTGTCTGAAATGTGTAGTGCAATCAAACCCATGGCTTCATCCATTTTGTTTTTGTGCTGAAGGACCTCAAATGAACGCTATAGAATAGGTTGGTTCTCATCCAGACATGACCATAAGCCATGTGACATGAGTAGCCTAGTCATGTGTGCTTTCTAGGTGTGATAATTGTGTGGTGTCAGTCGGGCCATAGAGGAGTCTGACATTGAGAGAAGAAGTAGATGGAAGTAGAAGGGTCATTTCTAAATTAAAGTATAGAAAGAAAATGCACCCCCACAATGTATAAATCTATTCCCTGTACAGCAAAGAAACAACTATAGAAAGCACAAAAAATGAGAAGAAAACCTTGACGCCAGATGCAGAGATGGAGGAAACAGAAGCCTCTAGTTCAACGCCAAAATTGAGATCTCAAAAAACAAATCAAAAGATGACACCAACATCATCGCATCCGTCTCAGAAGAAGCTTTTTGACAATATTTTGTTTTCCAAAAATGGACACCGTATGCACAAGTTATGGCTGAAAAACCAACTGCTCCTCCGAAAAATAACTCTCTGGAAAAAACTAGAAATGGGATATAATTTGATGGTCAAACGATCGTCGCACCACCCAGAAAAAAATTTGATGGCTGTATGGCCGTCAAAAGGTTGTCTATTGGAAAAAAAATATCAGCCAGTGGAAAAATTGTAAATTCTGTCAAAATTTTTTAAAACTCTCCAAAAAAAATTATCGGCAAGTGACGTTAGTGATGACATCACCTCTGCTGGTGGGTGGCGGGCGCCGGCAGAGGTGGTGGCTGGGTGGCTCGCCGGTGGCTCTTGGGTGACTCCTGGGTGGCCTTGCATTGGCAGGGGCTAGGCATTGGCTGTGTATGGGTGGCACGACAGCGGTGCGCTAGTGGTATGGCCAGATGCGCCCTAAAACCTAAGAAAAATGCATTTTTTTAAAAAAAATTTCTCAATTTTTGTTCCGTACGGCCTAGGAGGGAGAAATTTTTTCCCAGAGGTCACTGTGGCTGAAAAACACAAGCTTTATATGAATTTTTACTCTCTTGGGCCTTCTGAGCGCAATTGTGGCATCCATTTTCGCTCAAAGTACTCCAAAAAAAGGTGCCTCCTCCAGATTGAAGAAAAAACCCTAGAGAAGTTGTAGTTTTCTTTTTTGAATCATGGCTTCAAGACCTCCAGACCAGGAAATAGCAAGAAAGCTCTGATACCATGTAGGATTTGAGAGACAAATCTACAAAACCCAAAGAACACCTGCATGCAAGAAACCTGTAACAAGAAAGAAGCAGGTAGAGGGAAAGAGAAGAACTCAAAAGTTGCTCAAGAAGTGAGAGTTAAATTGTAATCTAAATTAATTAACAAAGAACTACAAGGTTCAACCTATAAAGGTGAATGAAACCCTAAAAGGGTAAAAAGTTAGGTTGCGCATAATAATTAATATGAAATTTTAATTATATGCACCTAAGTGACAGCTTAAGTAAAATAGAGTAATATGCAACTTAATAATTAAATCATATTGATCTAATTAATAAGTGAAGATAAATAATTATTCTAACAAAGAACACCACATCAAAATGAGATTGCTAGAGAAGAAACATATCCATTTTTTATTGTGCAAGAACAATGATGATTGAGAAAAGCATCACTCAAACATTCTAGAGGGAAGCTATCAGTACTGTTGTCTACACATTGAACAGAGTACAATTGAAGAAAGACACCAAGAAGACACCCTATGATCTATGGTATGGATACACACCCAATGTAAGTTACTTCAGAATCTTTGGAAGTCAATGATATATTTTTAAAGATGATAGAAATGGAAAGCTTGACTCCAAAAGTGAAGAAGGTATCTTTCTAGGGTATTCCACCAAGAGCAAGGCTTATAAATGTCTTAACAAGTCCTCTAACAGAATAATTGAAAGTGAAAATAGATGAATATGCTGAGAAAAATGATTAGGAAAGAAGAAAAAAACCAGAAGACTACAACAGATTTGTTTACAATGAAGAACATGACACTCTTCACGAGCAACAGTGTATCACTCCTGAGCAACATAACATTGCACTCGAGCAGCAGGCTGTAAACACCGAAAATTAGGAAATTTCTCAAAATGATGTTCCAAGCGATGGAGATCACAATGAAGGTCAAGATAATGATCAGAATGATGAACAAAGAGCTGAACCAAAACTTTCCAAGTATGTTAGAAGACACCATCTACAAAACTAGATCATAGGAGACAAGAAGGCTGGAATGAGAACAAGAAGTAAGTCACTGAACACTAGATGTTTAATTTGTGATTTTAAGCCTACATTTATCAATACTGCACTAGAAAATGAAGAATGGGCCAGTGTTATGAATGAAGAGATAGAGAAGATTGAGAAGAACAAGACATGGACTCTATTACCTAGATTGGATGACAAAAATTTCATCGGTACCAAATGGATATTCATAAACAAGATGAATGAGAATGTAGAAGTCACAAGGAACAAAGCAAGATTAGTATGCAAGGGGTATGCACAAGAAAAAGGTATTGAATATGGAGAAACATTTGCACCTATTGCTAGACTAGAAGGGGTGAGAATTTTACTTGCTTATGCTACATTCAAAGGATTTAAGGTATACCAAATGGATGTCAAATCTGCATTCCTAAATGGAATACTAGAAGAAGAGGTATACATTGAACAACTAGAAGGGTTTGTTGATCCAGATAAGAGAAACATGGTTTGTAGACTATACAAAGCCTTGTATGGATTGAAACAAGCACCGAGAGCCTGGTATGAAAGACTTCGCTCATATCTCATAAGCATTGGATTTGTAAGAACAAGTGAAAACAATAATCTGTATTTAAAGGAAGATACCGACAATAACATTTTGATTACTAAAATATTTATTGATGATATCATATTTGGAGGTAATGATATGTTATGTAAATCATTTTTTGATGAAATGAGAAAAGAGTTTGAGATGTCAATGTTTGAGGAGATCAAATTCTCCCTTGGTCTACAAATTCTTCAACAAGATACAAGCATATACATCACACAATCCAAATGCATCAAGGAGGTTCTCAAGATATTCAAGATGGAAGATTCCAAACCAGTTGGAACACCTATGGCTACCGGATGCAAGTTGACAAATGAAGATAAGACAAAAGAGGTAAATCAGACTCTATATAGATCTATGATTGGAAAACTAATCTATGTTGTTCATACTAGACCAGTTATAGCACATGCAGTTGGAATAGTTGCAAGATTCTCTGTTGATCCCAAGTAATCACACATGACTGTTGTCAAAAGAATCCTAAGATATCTGAAGAATACCGAAGACTGTGGCTTATGGTATAAAAGAGAAGGAAAATTTGAGCTTCAAGTCTATACAAATGTCGATTGGGCTAGAAACTTAGATGATAGAAAGAGCACAACTAGAGGAGCATTCTTCATGGGTGATAGACTTGTTACATGGATCACTAATAAGAAAGGACACATCTCACAATCTACTACAGATGCAGAATATGTGGTTGCTTATGCAAATTGCTCTAATATTGCATGGATCAAACAATTGATGAAAGGTATGAATATGGAAATACTTGATCCAGTGATTATCTATTGTGATAGTACCAGTGCAATAAACATTCTAAGAATCATGTCATGCATGCTAAGACTAAGCATATTTCCATCAAGTATCATTAATTAAGAGAAAAAGTTGAAGAGAAAGAGGTGATACTAGAATATGTTCAATCCAAAGAACAGTTAGCTAACATATTCACAAAGCTATTTCCTAAAGACATATTTGAGTACCTAAGATAGAGAGAAGGGGTCCGACCCTTGTCTACTGGTCACTAAGATGACTAGGAGGCTGCATCAACCTATGCATAATCAGAAGATCATTCATGTTGATGCAAGCAAAAAGACAGACTGCAAAGATATACTAGTATATAAAAACATACATATCTGCATCGAACACCAGAGTAATTCATTGTTGATGGAAATGAAATTCAAGGAATATATTATGGAAAGGAGAAAGGATTGTTTGGAATTGCTGTCAAAGGGAGAGAGTATCCTAAGATGACTTTAGAGAGATTATATCCATATTTAATATCCATTAGAATCATCCAAAAGGAGAGAATTATCCTAAGAGGGAGAGATTATATATGAACTATCCATCATCTAAGGGAGAGAAGTTATCCAAAGGGAGAGATGACTTAATGAAGAAAAATATGCTGTCAAAGGAAAAAAAAGATGATCAAGAAGAGGAATAGTCAAAGGGAGACACAACATCAGAGAAGAGATTCTACATCAAAGGTACTACATCTATCCAGTGAAGGGATTGAAGAAAGAAAGTATTATGCAATAATCAAATCTAAGCTATATGAGCTTATTGAGAGCCAGACATTTGTATTGGTTATATAATAATAAGTTTGGTACATTGATAAACTACAACTAATATATTTCATATTGTATTAGTATTAATGTAGTGTGTTTCCATCAATGCCAAAGGGAGAGATTGATGAACTATAACTGATTGAATGTTTGAAGATGTTAAGTTGACGATTGTATGCGAAATAGATGTCTACTATTATAAATGAAATACTACTACTATAAAGATAATAAATCTATCTAAATGCAACACAATGAAGATTACAAATGATCAAATGAAGTTAAAACAAGTTTACCTTCACTTACCCATCGTAGCTTGTCTCAATTGTCCTCCTAGCTTTGATTTCTTGGATGTGTTGCGCTCTTAAATTTCTAATTGAAGCTCCTTTCCCAAGATGTCACCAAAGTGTGGAGATTGAGTGAATGTATGCAAAATGGCCTAAAGCTTGATTATGCAACTAGTGGATGATGGAATGATAGAAAAATGCTTAGATGCTTGATTGAATTCTTTCTTGTTCTCTAGAATGCTTGAATGCTTGATTGCTTGAATGCTTGAATGCTTGATTGCTATTTTCCTATTCTCTCTATTCTCTATTAGCTCACAAAGGGAGAATGAAGCTCCTTATATAGGATTTTGGAGGACCCAAGCCTAGGTGGCACAATCCTAGGGTGGAGATTGAAAGGTGGAAGATCCTAGGGCTACTATTGACTTGATTAAAGGGGTTGAGAGAAAGGGGGATGTAGTTAGAATGTGAGAGGAGCAATAGGGAGGATGTTCCTCCTATATTGACATAGAGGAGAAGAAGGTGGAAGGGAAAGACACATGTCAAGTGTCTCACAAAGACCATTAAGAGGAAGGAGGAAGGACTTTTTCCTCATGAGGACTCTTGGTAAAAGTTTCCCATGAGTCATCTTGGACTCTTTGAGGTGGCTTGAGAAGCTCCTTAGAAATAGGGATTGCTTCTTGGCTTAGTGTAGGAGAAGACATGTGGTCATGAGACCAAGTCTTATGAGGCCACATAGCCCTTAGGAATAGGACATGTGTAGGTGAGGATAATGATTTATTAATAATTAATAATAATTAATTATTTTAGCCAAGGTGATGTGTCAAGTGACTAGGTCTATGAGGTGGACTAGGAGGTTTAGTCATATTTAGTGACTGTGTAATTAATCACTTTAATGAGACTAATTTAGAAGACTTAGGATAAGAAGAATAGACTAGAGTGAATGTATTAAATAAATTAAATAATTTACTTAATAAATAGAAGAAATAAATATTAATTAAATAATAAGTATTTAATTAATTCATCAAGTCAATATTAATTAAATAATAAATATTTAATTAATTAATTAATGAAGCCAATTTCTAGTGTATACATTTTGCCCCTCTTTGAAATAATGTGTTGGTCGTGCATTGTTTCAAAGAAAAATCCAGCTTTTTGCCCCTGCCCCAGACAATGTTGATGAAAGCAACCTATGCATGCCCCCTCGAGAGATTGATTGACAAAATTTATGATTGTGTTATTTTTTTTGGTTTTTTATTTTTTTGGTTGGATTTTTCAATCAATCTCACGAAAAGAATCAGAAGAAATGCGAGTAAAAACGGGGTGAAACAGAATGATTTCAAAGGGTAGGATCCACACATCAAGCAAAATGAGTCCACAGGAAATATATAGGGTCAAAGGGTCCCCTATAGGATCATTATGCACACTTGTCATTTGGAGATTGGAGCTTGGAGAGAGAGAAGAGTAGAGCTAAAAAGATGTCATTCCCACTGTTAGATCACTGCTTCGAGAGGGTCAGACGCTTCCAGAGGCTACCAGATTCTGGAGAGTAGGTGATTCATCCTGGTTCGTCAATTTGATTCAATTTTGCATGTTTGATAGGATTTGTATCATGTTTAGGGTAGATTAAATCATAGGTTAGGATAGGAAATTTGATGTTTTTGAGATAAAACATGGATGCGCAGTTGTGGCATATGTATGCGCAACAACTAACCATACTTGCGCAAAAGTTGTGCATCTAATTGGGGATCCTGCGCATGCACATGATTGGAATTATGATGATGCACATTTTTTCATAAATGCTGCGCATATGTTAGTTCTGCGCAAATGATAAGGGATTCTGCGCATACATTTTTCTGTGCTACACAATTATGTTAATGATAGATTGGCGATAAATTGACAAGTCAATTAGGTCAAACTTGATATCAATAAGCCGATATGATCTGTTTAGTGTTGTATTTTGATTGATTTTTGTCAAGATAGGAAACATTGTAGCATGGTCACTAGTAAAACATCTTGTTTGTAGGTAATTGATAGAATTATCTGTTGATACATGCGATAAACATGTGTTCGATTGACAGATAGGATAGATAGATAGATCGGTTTGATCGAAACCTAATAGTTTGATTTGTTGATTTTCAATGATAGGAGGACATTACTAACATCTTGATGTCATGAGAGAGGTATCATGTGACATAGAGTATGAGATCTATGATGTCAGAGACTGACAGAGTATTGATAGGGGTGACAAGCCTGTATCATGTGAACTACACGCCTGAGATTAAGGTGAATCTGTGTATGTTGACTGCATTGGCAAAGAGATGGCACTCAGAGACGAGTACATTTCATCTTCCTATAGGAGAGATGACTATGAAATTAGAGGATGTTTATCACATCCTACGACTACCCATCACGGAAGAGTTGGTGCAGTATGATCGACATGGTGGTTTGACAAAGTGTAGAGGAGCATCAGTGATGAGGACATAGACGAGTCAGAGATCAACTGGGAGGATATGGTGGAGTTATATGAGCCACTATTGGTTGTTTTGGCTGGAGCGATTGGAGGGTATGTCTACCCAGATCAGAGATCGCATGAATTCGTAGTTGGATGGGGTCAGACATTACAGATGATGATGGACGAGGGGACCCATTTTGCTTGGGGGTGTGTTTGTTAGTGAAGTTGTATCATGATCTTCATCAAGTGGTATATAAGAGGGGAGCCTCTTTATCAGTAGGTGTTACATTGCTCCATGTGTGGGCATGGGAGAGCATTGCCATTACACAACCTACAACTTTGAGATTACGGGGCGCTGGGTAGCCGTACATTTTTCTTTATGCATCGATCTAGTCTCAGCATAAGATGGGACGATTGGAGTTTTGGAGGTACACTTTTGATACTATAGATGCTCTGATCTGGAGACCCTACCTGGGGTGTGAGCCATGGGAGGACGAGCATCAACTCAGATACTATTTTGAGTCTCGGTGGTTGATAGGGAGGACTCCCTTTATTATAGAGAGGTAGATGGTGAGCAGGGTCTTGTGATGGTTTGGCACGATTTAGGTGATGCCTCAGGGGGTGATGGAGTTTGCACGCACCCACCAGGAGAGACGAGACTAGGGGCCCATGGTTTCATACGAGATTTCTAGGAAAGAGTTCTTAGACATGCCATTTCAAGAATGGTCGATGAGACAAGGGGTCGTAGACCCAGGCATGACAATAGAGTATGAGAGATACCTAAGGGATAATCGATTCCCTAGACTGACTGACCCAGCAAAGAGGCCACCACAGAGAGATCTAGAGGATAGAGGCTAAGGTAGGTGACAAGGCCAGGATAGGAGAGGCCTAGGGGGAGGCAGAGTTTGTGACAATGATGGTGATGATGGAGGTGATAGTCCAGGTAGAGGGATGGGGATAGAGGTAGACCATAGGATTTGATGCCACCTCTGGCCAGATAAGTGGTACGCCAACCATCGGCATAAATACCAGCAGCTGCCCTAAGACAAGAATCGGTATAGGCACAGGCACAGATACTGGCATAGATACTAATACTGATAGATCCCTTGGTACAGGTACAGGTGCCGATACAGGTAAGATAGGTGCAGGATGAGGCTGATGTGATACTGGGCCAGGCGGGAGTGGTACATAGTGGATTTGTATAGGATGATATTCAGGACGAGCCTATGCTCGATGTTGGGGATGATGTACATATGCCAGATGTGGGGGCATAGGATGTACAGGTAGAGGTGGATGTTAGGGGTCAAGATCCCTATTTATAGAGGGACGCAGCTGTAGACGTCTAAAATCATCCTTATATTAATTTAATTAATATTTCCATAACATTATAGTTAATTTTAATTAATTATATTTGTTATACTCTTCTATCTATTTAATTAAATTTATTTAATTAAATATGATTCACTT
>MU226504.1:543403-555022 GCA_018584345.1 Thuja plicata | reverse complement strand
TATATATATATATATATATATATATACTGACACATGCAGGATGTGATGAATGACTTTTATTATGCATTGTTCTTTATGACTAGTAGTATAACAATATATCTCTATATGGATGCAAAATGGTAATGATTTGATCATATAATGACTAATGGTACCTGAATGAATTGCAAAATAGATGGATGAATAAATAATGATTGAAACAAATGATAATGAACTTAATGATATGTGATAATGATATAAAATAGAAGGTATAATGATGTTAGTAATATAATGACCTATAATGTGATGAAGTGACAACTATGATAAAATAAAATGATTAGAACATGCATGTAAATATAAATGGTTATATACAAATGAACAGTCCTACAAACTAAGGACATATACGTAATGAACCATTCTATATTTTTGTTATCCAGAATGTCCTCAAATTTAAACAACAATGTGTCAGACACAAGAATAATAGACAAAGAGAAAAGGTTATCTAAACAAGATATGCTACATAACCCTATAAAAGGAGCATGGATATGCAACAAAAATCTATTAAATGTAATGCAAAATGATATGTGAAATGAATATCCCCACAACTTCACAAAACATCTGAGAACTTCATAATTATTGGAATGTGATTTTAATCATTGAGCTTGTTATGTTGCAAGAAGATGCAAGCATCTTGGCATAATTAAACCAGGATAACCTGAGCACATCTTGCATGGAGTTTAATATAGAAAACTTGACAAGCATCTAGGTATAATTGAACCAAGATGACCTGAGTTTTGTTTGTATAATAGACAAGGAATATCCTCCCCCTCCATCGGGGAACAAATATTTGGAGTCGAGGTATGTGTGGCGTATCACCTTCAATAATATTCACATACAATATGATTTGTATGTTGTCAATACTTATTCAACGGATGAAGGCACTTACACAGAGACACCCCAATTATTTGTTCCTTCGACTTCAATGGAAAATATCCCACAAACAACAATCAAATAAAATATCAAGTCCCATCCTGGCTATTCTAATCAATGACATATTTGGAGTTGTAAACTCATGTCAAAGATATCTCAGAATAGCATAGGAAACATGATAACAATGAAATCCATATATGAATGCATAATCGTATAAAAAATCATTCTAACATGCCTGTCGTGAATATACATTTCTTTGCCAAAAGATAGTGTTCATTTTATTGATCAGTTTGGTCGATGTGATGTTGTTGCAAATGTATAGATAAACGGTCATATTTCAAAAAATAGGTCATAGTTTATGAATCATGATTAGAATAGCATTGTGTAAGAATAGTTGATTGTGTTTTCTTGTCTGGTGAAAAATACTCCATTCTATCCTCTAAGAGTCATGACTATCATAGATCCACTTCCCAAACTAGGTCGAGGACATGCCCCCAGCTAAGTGATGGATTGACTTATTATGGGTGAAGAAAGACACACTGGACTAGGATGAAGACTAAGACACTAGACCAAGCTATGATGGGGTTTTATTATGGATTTATATAATGGATAGGATAATCATGTATTGGCCACTTTATTATGATATGTACAAGGTGAATGGTGACTTGAATAGCCACTTTATTATTAGTATATAAAAATGGGATGATGCGCTAGAAGAATCCTAATAGAGGGAGGAGCTAACTTTTCACAAATGGCGCCTGTTTCTAGGTTTTCACCACATGCTTTTATTGCAATTTTCTTGTGATTTTTTTTATTTTTTTTATTTTTTTCATATCCCTTGCACTAGGATTTCATGCATAATACTTCTTGAGGTGCATGCTGTTAAGAGGCTCATCCAAGAGATCTCCCTCATACATAGACAACTAATAGGCCCCAGAACCATAGACTACTATAATAACAAAAGGACCTAACCAGTTAGGTTCAAACTTGCCCTTCTTCTCACGATGCTTCTGATTTTTGGGATTCTCACGAAGGACTAGATCACCCACCTGAAAGTATCTGGGTTTCACTTTACTATTATACTAACAAGACATCCTATACTAATATACCTTCAAATGATCAAAGGCTCTTTGACGATGTTCATCCAACAATTCTAATTCATTTAGCCATGCAAATATATATTCTTCATCTGGAATCAAATCTTTTAGGGACACATGAAGAGAAGGTAACTCGACCTTGAGGGGCAGGACAACTTCATACCCATAGACAAGAGAATATAGTGTGGCTCCTGTAGGAGTATAGATGGAAGTGCAATAAGCCCATAGGGCAGGATTCAATTGGACATGCCAGTCATGGCTGACGTCATTGACATTATTTTGAAGGATTTTGACAATGGTTTTATTAGATGCCTCAGCTTGATCGTTACCTTGGGGGTAATAAATGGTGGAATAATCATGGGTGATGTGGAATTTAGCACATAGTTCATCCATATCTTGATTTTGGAACTGCTTCCCATGATCAGTAATAAGATGCATAGGGATACCATATATGCAAATAATATAATTAAGGATAAACATGGAAACCTGTTTTCCTATGGTAGTGATCAATGGAATGACTGCAATCCACTTAGTAAAATACTTAGTTGCGGTTATAATGAACTTATGGCCATTAGAAGATGGAGGGTGAATTGTGCCCATGAGGTCAAGTCCCCACTAACTAAATGGTAATGTTGTTGTAAAAGGATGAAGCTGCTGTGATGGTGCATGAATAATATTCCCATGTATTTGACATTTCTTGCATTTCCTAGCAAAATGAAAGGAATCTGTCTCCATAGTAGGCTAGTAGTAACCCATACACATGAGTTTCTTAGCCAAGGAAGGACCACTTGAATGTGTTCCACAAATACCCTCATGTACATCTTGTAAGGCAGTTTGAGCTTCATCATGTTCAAGACATCGTAAGAGAGTACCATCAAGACCTCACCGATACATGGTGTCAGATATTAGGAGATAGCGGGAGGTTTGGCGTAAAAAGGTTCATTTTTAGTTTTTGGATAAGTCAGGTGGAATGATATTGTCTTTTAGGTAGGAATATATCTTTCTGTAGGTAGGGGAATCTTGTCCGATAATATGACATATGATACTTGTATCAGGATCATTGTACATAGGATAAGCCAAGGATTCCACTAAGAACTCAAAACGGGCTTTGGTATCTTCTGCATCAAATAGAGAAGCAATTGTTGCCGTAGGGTCTACAGCCTTATTTTTATGTCTTGGAATTTTATCAAAGGTAACAATTGAAAAATATTACTTAAATTCATCCACCATATTCTTATATGGTAACAACTTGTCATCTTTGGTCTGGTATTCATTATTAACTTGATTGATAATCAACTGGGAGTCCCCATAGACATTCAATTCAGTAACTTTCCATTGCAGATCCATCTTTAATCCAATCATCAAAGCTTCATACTCAGCTACACTATTTGTACATGGAAAGAGTAACTTGTAAGACTTTGGTATTGTATATCCTTGTAGTGTAACAAATAACACTCCAGCTCCTAAACCATGCTGAATATATGATCCATCAAAGTACAACTTCCATGTTTATGTAGATAATGTCAAGATATGTGCATCTGGAAATTCCATATGTATAGGTTGATCATCTGTTAGTGGTGCCTCAATTAATTGATCTGCAATCACTTGTCCTTTAATAGCAATTTGATCAACATACTCAATATCAAATTCACTAAACAACATAACCCACTTAGCCAATCTTCCTGTCAATGCTGTCTTACTCAAAAGATACTTCAAAGGATCAATCTTTGCAATAAGCTTGATGGAATGAGACAACATGTAATGCCACCAATTCTGTGAAGCAAAGACTGTTGCTAGACATGCTCGCTCAATCAGTGAATAATTAAGCTCATATCCCACAAGGGTGCGACTGATTTAATATATAGCTTTATCTTTTCCTTCTTGATCTTGTTGGGCCAAAAGAGAATTGAGCAAGACTTCCGTAGCTGAAATATAGAGCAAGAGTGGTTTTCCTGGGATTGGTGACATAAGAGTAGGAGGAGTTGCTAAATATTTATTGATCTTAGTGAAGGCTTCTTCACACTTATCATCCCACTTGAATAAGATGTTTTTATGTAACAAGTGTTGAAAAGGATGACATCTATCTGCTAATTGAGAAACAAACCTTCTGATTGATTGGAGGCATCCTTGTAAAGATCTTAATTAACTGATATTCATAGGTGAAGCCATCTCTATGATCACCTTAAATTTTTTTGGATCAACTTCTATGCCTTTAGCTGAGACAATATACCCTAACAGTTTTCCCGATGTAACCCAGAATGCACATTTCTTTGGAGTAAGTCTAATCTGGTACTTTTCCATTTGGGTAAATATTCTATCCAACACTCTTAAATGATCATCTCTATTCTTGGATTTTTCTAGGATATTATCAACATAATCCTCCATTATGGTATGCATCATGTCATGAAAGATTGTGGTCATAGCCCTCTAATAAGTAGCAACACCATTTTTGAGCCCAAAAGGCATCACATTCCAACAGTATGTGCCCCAAGGACATGTAAAAGCAGTCATTTCCTAGTCTTCTGGCACAATCTTGATCTGGTTATAGCTAGAAAACCCATCCATTAAGGATAAAATCTCATGCCCAACTGTCAAATCAATTATATCAATGTCGGGTAGTGGAAAGTCATCTTTAGGACAAGCCTTATCGAGATCTCGAAAATCTATACAAATACTAATAGACTTGTCTGGCTTGGATACTGGTACAATATTGGAAATCCATTTAGTATAATCAATGGCTTGAATGAATCTGACATCCAGTAATTTCTTCAATTCTACTTTGACCATAAGTGCAATGTGAGGATGCATTTTTCTGAGTTTTTACTTTACTAGCTTGATTCCTGGTGCAATAGACAAATGATGCATAATAAGCATAGGATCAAGCCCAGGCATATCAACATAAGACCAAGCAAATTTGATCTATCTCTCTTTTAAAAACTGTGAAAAGGCTTATTTTTCTAACTCTGTTAAAGATGCTGCTATCTTTAGAATACATGGGGACTCCTCTGTTCCAATGTTGAGAGGCAACGTTGGTTCAATAAGTATTGTAGATTTATCTCAATACATATAATTGGGGAGAGTGTCAATCCTTCCATCTTCAGGTGCCTCAGAGAGGTTTTCACCCTCAGATACATCTTTTCTTTTTACTTTTTTAGGATCTAACACTGCCACTGAGTGGTTTTCACCATTAGAGCTATTGATTATTTTTACATTTTTATGACTGAAAGGATTGGAACCCTCTCCAAAATAAGCCATGTCATTGAGTTCTATTGGGAATCTTGATTTATGATCCCCTAGTGGTAGATGATCTCTGATTCCAAGATAGTCAATAATTGCATCATCGTTATGGAAAACATCAAGTTTTGGATTATTGGGAGAATCCCAAGCTATAAGCTCAGGATGGATAAGGGGCATTGGATCATTTGGGTCAATTTCAAAGGTTGAGATGGTATTGATGGAAAAGTTCTAAAAGTTTATGATTGTATCAACAAGGTCTATTTCCATACTCTCATCTAAATTTCCTATCTCAAGATAATTCTCATTTTCCTCACAATCGCCAAGAGTAATATCATGTGAATCTAATCCTAGTGGCTCCATCCTTGAACTCTCCCACTCATGAGAATCGTTACTATAGGTGTGGACAACATCAACTCCTATCTCTTCAGTATAGTCAGATAATGAATCCCATTCATAAGCATTAGAATCATCATCATCATCATCATCCCTAAGTCTATTAATGATTTCTGTTGCTATCTTTTGCTTTATGGATCTACATACATGCCATGATTTCAGAACTGTAATGCAAGAGCTTTAGAATTCTTGTAGAAAGGTGTAATATTTTCTTTACCTTTAGATTCCTTTGGTCCTTCTCCTTTGTATCCTAATATGGTGGTGTCTCTTTGGTAATTTGGATTCTTCAGAATTGGTTTTATAACACCCTCTCTTTGCAACCCTATAGGTCCACTGTCTTGATATCCCATCTTTTGCAACAAAGTATATCCCTTACCGTATACATCGAATGATGTATGCTCATGTTTTTCTTCTTCTTGGTCTTTATGGTGTTTTAGAAAATTATTAGCATTACACTCAACTGCTTCTTTTGATATAGTGCCCCCACTTATAAATGTGCCATAAACAAGTGTAGAAGGAGCTTTTGATTATTGTTCGGTAATCAAAGATTTTCCATATGATTTAGGAGATAAGGGTAACTATGTGATACACAAAGTTTGACCCAAAGTGTATTCTCCCATACTTTGTTATTTTATGTCTATTTTAATCCCTTTGGATTTAGAGGTTGATGCTTCATTACTTGGATCCATGGGTGTTGTTATAGGAGACCCAACATGATTATAGGGTACCAAGGATTCAAGTGTTGTCTTCACAGTGTTGCAATAATGAAAAGGATTCAGATCTCCCTTGATAGTTATTTCTTGACCATTATGTGGAAAATTCAAACACTGATGATAAGTCGATGACACAGCTTTCATAGAATGAATCCAAGGTCTCCCCAAAAGAATGTTATATGCTAATTCCATATCAAGGAATTGACAAAGTACATCTTTGACTACAGGAATGACTCTGATAGGAAGAACAACGGATCCCTTGGATGACCTCTCTTCCTTGTCATAAGCTTTAATTGTGATTTTCTTCTTTGAATCGACAACATTTTCAGAAAATCCTAATGCAAGGAGTAGTTTTAAAGTGCATATATTCAAGCCAACTCCTCCATCTATTAGTACTCATTTGATTTTATGATTTTGTACAAGGCCTTCTATATGGAGTGGAGCATTATGTGGTTGATTAATGGCTAGATCATCATGCTCAGTGAAGGATAGGTAATGTGGAGTTTTCAAATGTCCCACCATAGCTTGGAATTGGGCTTGATCTAGATTTGTAGGAACTTTGGTTTCTAGGAGAGCTTTCTCAAGAATATCCTTATGAGAAGGTGACAGATGCAAAAGGTCTAGTATAGATATTTGGGCTGCTGGTTTCTTCAATTGATCCAAAAGATTGTATTGATTGGAAGCATTTGGTGTGGAATTTGGAACATAAATAGACTTGTTCTGAGAGGTTCTAGGTTTGGATGAGACACCTTGAAGAGTAACCTTGGATTGGGCTCGAGTAGTGACATTAGCTGGTTGACTCTTTTCTTTGATAGTAATCACATTGGCATAGTATTGGGAAGGATGACATTCAGAAATGTGATTTACATAGTTATAGGATATGGTATTGTAGTTGGCTTGATTATCACCCTTAGCATTGGAAGAATTTCCTTTCTCGTGTCCAGGAAGTGGATCTTTAAAAGCCATATGTGACTCATTTGAGGTATGTCCATCAACACTAATTTATCCACTTTCAATCAAGTCTTGTATCGCATGTTTGAGTCTTTGAAAATCATTGGTTTTGTGACCTTTCCCTCTATGAAATTCACAATAATCGTTATCATTCCACCAAGAAGGCTTCACCCTAGGTTCAAAATCTCTAGTTTTAGGAAGTGGAATGAGTTTCTTTGTGATCAACTTCCTTAATGCAGATTCAAGAGATTCACCCAAAGGAGTAAAAGTTCTTCTACGTGGCATGAAGGGTAATCTTGATGAATTGTTGTTGGTATTCTGATTTGCACTTTGATTACTATGAGTAGGTTGAGTAGCATTGGCTTTTCTTGTGAGATTCAAAATAGGTTGTGTTAGTTTAACATGTCAATTGTCCAAAATTCCATCATTGACAATGTTCTTGTTTTTGTTCCAAAATTTGGACCTGTCATTATTGTTGTTGTTAAGATTTGAATTTGAAGATCCAACATTGTCCTTGGAGTAAAGCTTAATCTCACCTTTTCTAACCATTGCTTCCTCAATGTTGAATCCATTTTAAATGAGCTTGTTAAAGTTTGGAGGACATTGAAATTGCAACCTATAGCTCATTTATTGTGTAAGGTTATGTTGTTCAGGAATTGTTCGTGGATACTTGGCAAACAATTGATGCCATCTTTGAAAAAAAGTAAGGAAGGGTTCTCCATTATTTTGTTGTGCATTGCAAAGATCAAGCATAGTGACTTCATGTTTTATATTATATGAATAATGGGTCACAAACTTGTCAATAAGCTCATTGAAAGACTTGACACCTAGGGGTAGCTTGGAGAACCATTCCATGGCTTGCCCTCCTAAAATTCATGGAAATAGTCACATAAGATATGTGTCATTGTGGGCAACTTCAATACAAGCAGCAAAAAATTCATGAATGTGGTCTTGTGGATCTGAATTCCCTTTGTATTTATCAAAATTATGTACCTCAAAGTGAGGAGGGAATGGAATCATGGCCAACTGCTTATCAAAAGGATAGGGACATATATCATCCAAGAAATATTTTTTGGTTGATGATCCAGTTTGTATGTCATGAATTTGTTGTTGAAGCATTTGAATTTGTTGTAGGATGGGATCCAAAGGTGGTGGAGGTCCTTGGGTGTTTTGGGAAGCACTATTTTATTTGTCTTCCTTTGCTCCATGAGCATGTGTCTCTTGAGAACCACTAGAGATTTCTTGGTCATTTGTGATAGGTGGTTTTCTAAGAGTAGAGACATCAAAATCATTGGGTAGTTTTTCTACTTGTTGAGAAAGCATAAGGAAATACATCTCTTTATCCATGTCCAAAATTATTTCCATGACATTATAGAACCTAGCATCTTGCATAGCATCCCTTAACTCTTGATCTGTGGGTTCATGATCGGATGTAAAAATTCAAGTTTTCTTAGACCAAGGGTTTTTCTCATTGTTATTGCCTCCTTCCATCTTGTCTATAGATTCTAGATTAAAGGTTTTTTTGAGTTTTTGAGATAGAGTTTGAACCATAAAAGGTGAAAGATGAAATAGATGAAGATGTGATGATAGAAAATATGTGAGAAAGAGATTCAAAAGTGTTGAAGTAGATAGGGTAACTTGATAATCTAAGTCAATAGGACGTATGGATCTCACTATGATATGACAAAGGAAAACCAAGAGATAGTGACCTAGGTAAGTTTTTGATGAAGGATGATAAATCTTGATATGATAAAAACTCACAAAAGCCAAAAGATGATAATCAAGGTAATGTTTCAACACTTAAATGTAGATTTTGAAGATTGAGGAATGATTTGGTCAATTTTGGATGAAAGAGAGATGATGAAAAATGATGAAGATGGTCAAACTAAAGATCAAAGGTCTAATAAAATCGAACGTGCTTCTAGAATCATACTGAGGACAAAAATGGGTATCTAAAAAAGTGCTTTTGGAATCTTGAGGGTTCGTACAAAGGCTTGCTATTATGTATGCACAAGAGAAAATGCGCAAGCAGATTGGACAAATGCGCAACAGAAAGTGATAAATGTGCAGGTTCTGATTTTTTTGCTTTTTTGTTGGTTTTGTGGATGTTTTTTGGAAATTTTTGTAGTTTTCAGATGATTTTAGAAAAATTAAAATGCATAAACACACACACACACAAGACATAAATTATCTAATCTAATTTAATCTAGTATGTATGCACAAACACGCTTACAATTCCTAATGTTGGCAAGGACAATATCTACTGAATCCCCACTTGGATAATAAAATCCAACCATGCAAATTAATAGCGGACAACTTAGGAACTTGGAGGCATGGGCTTCTCCTTACAGTGCACTCACTTCTCTGGCACACCAAGTTCCAAATTCAATGGGTCATTACTTCCCAAAGAACTACTATCGCTAGTATGAACCGTGAGTAATGTGGGGTCTCTTCATAGGTTGGGCTACCCCTTGAACCAACAAATAGAAGGTTTTTGGCCACTAAACAAAATATTTTAGTAAGGAAATCCATTCAGGTGGTTGTGATCAATTCATTTTCCCAATTAAGGGGGCTCTCCCAATCCTTTCAAAGTAAGATTTTCACCTTAACAATGTAGGGACTTTAATGCACCACGTGGGTACTAGAGGATATTTTTGTTGCCACAACGAATTCACACCTGTCCACTGTGAGATTAATCATAATGGCATTTTTTGTATACTGGTTTGGAAGGGATTGGCTTTAGCCTGTTATCGGTTGGGTTGTTCCTTGGGGTGAGTACCTCTTTTCCCACCAAAGATCACCCTCTAAAGATTATAATAGTTTCTCTTACACCAAGATCCATGAATGGCAAGGAGAGAGGATACATTGTTATAATCTGGGATTACAATTGAGCTATAAAAGCAAGACACAATAGATAGTTTTGCTAAGCTAAAGAAAACACACGAATTTAAAAAAAACATGTCGTATTTTAAGCCCAAACGAAGGTTATAGTTTATTTTGCAAACCCCTAAGAACCTGAAAATAAACTATTAATAATTTAAGATTGAGGTCTTCAGATTTATGACCTGCAAAAATAGCCTAAAAACTACAAGAACAAATAAAAACCTGTTAAGATGGTTAGCTAAAAACAAAATGATGAGAAAACAAAATTTTACAACTGAAAATGATGGATGCACAGGAACAACATATGAATGTGTAGAGATAGAGAATTAATGCGCAAAATATGTAAATGCATAGAAAAAATGGATGAAAGCGCAGTGTGATGGAACAAATGTGCAGATTTAGCAAAAATGCAGGAGGAATAGATGTATGTGTAGGTATTGTGGATGAATGTGCAGGAAAATCCTATAGAATTATTCACATGGAAAACTAAAAACAAAATGTTAATTTCGTGGGGAGGGCCCCACGGTGGGCACCAAAAATGTATGCAAAATAGATGTCTACTGTTATAAATGAAATACTACTACTATAAAGCTAATAAATCTATCTAAATGCAACACAATGAATATTACAAATGATCAAATGAAGTTAAAACAAGTTTACCTTCACTTACCCATCGTAGCTTGTCTCCATTTTCCTCCTAGCTTTGATTTCTTGGATGTGTTGAGCTCTCAGATTGCCAATTGAAGCTCCTTGCCCAAGATGTCACCAAATTGTGGAGATTGAGTGAATGTATGCAAAATGGCCTAAAGCTTGATTATGCAACTAGTGGATGATGGAATGATATTATAATGCTTGGATGCTTGACTGAATGCTTGCTTGATCTCTAGAATTCTTGAATGCTTGATTGCTTGATTGATTGAATGCTTGAATTCTTGATTGCTATTTTCCTATTCTCTCTATTCTCTATTAGCTCACGAAGGGAGAGTGAGGCTCCTTTTATAGGATTTTGGAGGACCCAAGCCTAGGTGGCACAATCCTAGGGTGGAGATTGAAAGGTGGAAGATCCTAGGGCTACCATTGACTTGGTTGAAGGGGTTGAGAGAAAGGGGGATGTAGTTAGAATGTGAGAGGAAGAATAGGGTGGATGTTCCTCCTATATTGACATAGAGGAGAAGAAGGTGGAAGGGAAAGACCCATGTCAAGTGTCTCACAAAGACCATTGAGAGGAAGAAGGAAGGAATTTTTTCTCATGAGGACTCTTGGTACAAGTGTCCCATGAGTCATCTTGGACTCTTTGAGGTGGCTTGAGAAACTCCTTAGGAATAGGGATTGCTTCTTGACTTAGTGTAGGAGAAGACATGTGGTCATGAGACCAAGTCTTATGAGGCCACATAGCCCTTAGGAATAGGACATGTGTGGGTGAGGATAATGATTTATTA
>MU226504.1:522683-543286 GCA_018584345.1 Thuja plicata | reverse complement strand
TTTAGTCATATTTAGTGACTATGTAATTAATCACTTTAATGAGACTAATTTAGAAGACTTAGGATAAGAAGAATAGACTATAGTGAATGTATTAAATAAATTAAATAATTTACTTAATAAATAGAAGCAATAAATATTAATTAAATAATAAGTATTTAATTAATTCATCAAGTCAATATTAATTAAATAATAAATATTTAATTAATTAATTAATGAAGCCAAGTTTTAGTGTATACAAAGATCACCAAGCTATAGAAAGTTAATGCAAGACATTAAATCAGTTAATGCAAGACATTAAATTAGTTAATGCATTGTATTTTCATTGATGTCAACTTGATGTAATATGATTGGATATATACATAATGTCAAAGACTTCAAAGAGCCAGATAAGTAAAGGTTATGCTATCAGTAATGCATAAAAGTTCAGTATGCACTAAGTGACAACAAACATCGATGAGCAGTGCACCTTGGTGGACAGAGAACCCAAGAGGAAAGTCACAGTGATACCTAAGCATGAAACCCAAGCAAGGATTATCGACAAGCAGAATCAAGGTAACCCGAGAAGAAATTCACAATGTTACCCGAAGGATAGACAACCGTGATGGACAGACAACCCCGACAGGTGGAGATGCCTGAGGAGAACTGAAGTGTTGACCAAGTTAACAAAGAGTTAAACACTGAAAAGAATCAAAGTTTAGAAATGATAAAAGACTTAGCTGGAAAGAGCTTAATAAGGAGTTAACTGGTTTTTGATATTGTTTTCATCAAAAAGTTAAAGCCAAAGATAAGTGAGAGATTTAAAGCTATTTTATTCCAGTTGTCTAAGAGAAATCTACGGGATAAAATAGATGTAAAAATTTAAAGAAAGAAAGGCAAGAATTGCAGATCACACCAAGAACAAGAAAGTCAAGGACTTATAAATGGTGAAATCATGTCTATAAAGATACAAGATAATTCATTAAGAATTGGTGAAGGAGTGTGAATAGAGAAGAGGATGCTAAAGATATACTGGTGAAGAACAACTTCATATAGTTGTGATCAATCAAGCTAAAGAACAGGGCTATATTTCTATATACACTGAGAAATAGAGAAGCACAACATCACCAAGCAGAAAAAAGTGGAGCAAAGGTATTGAAAGGAGACATTTATCAGAAAGGTATTACGAGCTTACAATAGATCTCAAAATCTGCAAAGTTTAGTTGTCTATATGAATAGATCATTTACTATTTCAATTTAACCATTGGATTAGAAAGTCTCTTAACCGAGCAGGAGTTAAAAATCCTTTATATATTGAGATACATCCCAAGGAGTATCAAAAAGTTTGGTCATGAAGATATCATAGAGATGCCCTATATCAATTGACAAACTACACTAGGTTTGGTCATGAAGATAGCATAAGATGCCAGATATCAAGTGACAAACTATTCTATTTAAATCCTCTAACAAGGTCACACCTAACAGTGTGTTTTTAACCTTTAACAGGGTTGGCTCTTCACCGATCTCACTTCAGAAGAGTGAAAATTTTTGGTTACCGATCCCAAGTGGTTTTTCCCTTAACATGGTTTCCACATTAAGAATCCATGTGTCAAATGTATTTATGAGTCATTGCTTTCATTTTTTTCTTTACACATTACTAAAAAAAGATTGATCGGTATACACTAAGTTATTTACTACATTTTGGTAAATGACAGACTGCTAATCGGTAAATAGTAAGAATAAGGTTTAACAGTAAACTCCGAGTAGTAGTTGTTTGTTAAAATTATTTTAAGGCATACATCTTGTGGGACTAAAGATAACTTGAGGTTTATATTTAAGATATAAAGTTTTGTGGTTGATTTATTGGAATATTTTTGAGGCCACTGATTCACCCTCCCCCTCTCAGTTATTCTAACATCGTAAGTAATTAAAGCTAGAATGAGCAACAACTTGAGTTTCATTCACAACCATCAATATAAATAAATCAACGATACTCAGTAAGATTTAAAATCCTTCCCCCGAGCTCAATGAATGTTTTTCACTTTGTGCTATTATTGATACATCTCCACCGATTGAATGAAAACAACACCTTTCATCTTAGCTAACTAGCTGTCCACCTTTCATCTAACTTGTCGTCCACATCAATGCTCGATGACGCAGTGAGGGAGAAATGAACTCCCATCACACCACCACTTGCCACATCACAGCCAATTCCTAAGAACAAATAAATTTGTTGGTAACACACCTAGACCAAAGGAAACTCTCAATGCACCACCATGTGCCAACTCGAATACAACACAACTCGGTAGTGTGGGGAGATAGTCGAAACATTACACATCTTAACTAGTGAATTACACATGTGTATTTATAAATGGGTTAAGTTGTTGTGCAAGGGGAAAAAACCTGGGCACAAGGACTTAGGAAATACATGGAAGCAAGATATAAAAAATCAAATAATCGACCATAACAGGGGCAATTGACGATTGATGTAAACTTTAACAAAGGGGATCGGTCAACCAATGGACGTTAACCCTTGAAACATAAAAATTCAAGAGGTTCAACTGGGTAAACAAGTCAAAACAAGTATAGAAGCTGGCTCATATCAAAATTGGCTCTATTATGAACATGTTGATGAATTCAGTTGAGAGGTGGGGCTTAACTATGTTTTTACATTCACAGGCAAAAAATGACTTGGATTTCATAAGTTTTTTCTTATTGAAAGTCTGAAATGTAAGGACTAGTGCCACATATCCATGGTAATATAGTCAAATATCATATGAACCCAACATTAATTATGCATACACTTTGTTGGTACCCATGTAGACACCGATAATGAAATTTTTAGTTTAGCATCTTGAACCCCTTTGAATGATGGTTCAAGGTGGTTCAAGGTGGTTCATCTTGCAGGTTCACCGGTTGTCAATGGTGGAGTTCAACTTCAAGCTTCAACTCTAAATTCTATTTCTTAATGGCTCGGAGATGCTCCTTAGTTCAACAAGTGCAAAGATCATCATATCCAGGTTCAGATGGCTTCACAGGAAGGTTCACCAAGTTTGTCAACTTCAGTTGGTACAAATGGTTCAGAGGTACCTTTGGAAAATTATGTATCATTTCAAGGTGCTAAATTCCCATGCTCGAATTCCTCCAAACATAGTAGGACATTGAAATGGGTAAACCGATTCGATCACAGTTAGCCTCCAGAGTGACAGAGGTTGAGATAGATAAAAGCTACATGGCAGACAAGTGGTTGTGGAGTGTAAATTTGATATCGACACCAATTCAAAGGCCATTGTCAAACATCTTTTAAGCCTGATGAGATAGTTCCTAAATTTGTAAATGGGGCAATTCGTTGATTTGCATCATGGACTACATTTTCTCCAATATGCATAAAGATGATATAGTGGTGTTAAATTTTAAAAGTATATACCCAAGGTTAATGGATTTAATACTTAATTTCCCCACTTTAATGATGTTGGTTTTAAAATATCTCTGAGGTAACTGATGTTATAGCACCCGCGGTAAAACAGTGAGATAATTCAAAGTAGAATGTTTAGGGGTACCACGAGTTTAGTCACTGGTCTTGGTATCCTTTTTGGTGCAATTCAAAATCATGGCATTCCATCTATGATTTTGTTAATTGAAAGATAGATAGTTATTCTCAGAAATAACAAGGAGCACAATTCAAAATTCTGTCCCACTTAATTCATCAATGGCACAATCTTCCAACCTGACTTCTCCAATTGATTTGCTGGGTAGTAAAGCATTGAGGGTGCCACTATGAAATAGGAAAAATCATTTGTTTGATAAAGCGTATTTGATCAAGGTCCCTAGAGATGGGTGTGCAAAGAGAACACATAATCAATGCAACATAGATGCTACTGCAATCTCGTTCAAGATTCAAAAGGATGATGCCTTTGATTCCCACTAAGAAAAACCACCTATGGTGTATATGTCACAGAAGTCTTTTGAGATAGGGTCTTCTTGAAGCGCCAGATTATTGAATACTCGTCCAATCAGTCAAGTTAAAGGTTGAACCGGTCTTTATGCAAGACTTGTGATAGCTTGCCACTGCAGATATGAAAATAAAGCATGAAATTTATTATAAGGAGAATTTAATGGTGCCAAGGTGAGGGAAGCTTGACAGTGCATTGGCCCGTGAACATCCCTACAGTAAATCTATATATTACATGCGAAGTGTCAAGTAAAGGCAAAAGCAAGTGCATGGAATGTTTGACGAATTGCCTACCTACGGAAATGTATGGTCCATTTCTTTTCAATGGCATGTCAATATATGAGGCATAGTTGGAGAAGCCAAAGTTCAAATTTGAACATCATCCCATAATTCTGTGTACCCATCAGATCGTTTGGTTGAAGAAAGGCATGTTTTGAAAGCATATCAATGGACTTGAAGCTTCAGGTTCGCATGCAAACTATTTGAAAAAATGCGTCAAAGACCCTGATGTGAGGATTTTCAGGCATACTCACAAACAAAGGAGACTCCATAGTCTTTATGTGAGTTGGTTGATGGAGGAAATCCAATTGAATTTGTAACCCGAATGAAAGTGAGATCTGCTCGATAGAAGTTTGATGCACCTCCATATATTAATGTGAATCTTCAAGCTGCTTAATGTATGCACACAGACCGCAAGATGTATGATGCAAAATGCCAAAAGGTTACAGGTATTATGAAGCACATATACCGAATGTTAGTGAGGTACCTGATTCATGAGGAGCATGGAGCCAAGATGGAGGAATGAGCCTGAGCCTTAGCAAAGAAAGATAGTTGTTTCAAGACATTGTTCACCACCAATTATGAGTCCAACCAAAATGATGATGATGTGTCAAATAAGTATCATGAAGGCATCTCCAAGAAGAACACGATACACGACAACATATAAAAGGCACATGTAACCCAATTATAACCAACTTTATACTAATATAAACTATTTGATTAATGTTCAATGCCGAAAGAGTTGGGGATGAAGGTAGTGAAGCCATGAAATAGTGAAAATATAAGAGTGAAGAGAATTTCAAGAAACGGTTATTAGAACTGAAATACAACCCAAAAGCATTATGTATTGTAAATTTTTTCACATTGGAGGGTTCTGGATTCCACCTGACCCGAGAGACTTTGTGCCAGGGCAGGGATAGATTAGGATTTTTATTGTAATGCAGGGTAGAGAGGAGGCTTTTCTTTTCGAAAGTCTTTGTGCTGGAGGAGAAGTTTCTGCTTTAGTTTTCTTTTGTAGTTGTAAAGGAATGAAGAATGATTATCATTCTTTTCATCCGAGTTTAGTTTCTTTGAAATTTTTGTTTTTCCAAATCTTTGAAATCTGGAGAACTTTGTGTCTTCTGATTCTTTAGTTTCTATTGTAATCTCCTTATAAGCATTCCTCTATACCTTTGAGTATGTCGAGAGATCCTTTAAGTACTTTCTGGTAAAAGTACATATGTATGTTCTTTTTGTTTTTATTAGAAAATCTTTGAAAATCATATACGGGGAGCTGTACCCAAATAATTTAGAGGGCGCTTATGCTTTTCAATAGCGAAGTGACCCAACGGTTGTGTTACAATTTGTCTTTCAGCCTTGGGTATTTAGGAGTCATTTCGTGTAGGTGTTTTGAGAAGACAAATCTATTTACCAATATATTTTTGGCGACTCTACTGGGGAAAGGAATCAAAGTCTCAATGCTTTCTTTTCTCATAAATTTGAAGGTACCTCCCTAAGGATGGAGGTTGGTGGCTCTATTGAAGATGAATGCCATGAGGTAGTTCAGAAATATCCAAAATTTTTAAAAGATTGGGTTCCAGCAAGAAGTGAAGATATCTCAGATATTTTTATCTTTATTCCACCATTTAGAGATAACCCAATCAGAGAAGTTACAAAAGACTTGGAAAGGGAAGTAGGATTTCTAAAATCCTTCTATGGCGCCATCCTCATCAAGAAAAAATCTATCGTGCAAAATCCCTCAGCAAGCAAGGAGCAAAGCGATGCTGGAGAAATTAGAAATTTGAATAGAAAGAGAGTGCCACAACCCTTTTTCACCCTAGATATGGAATCTCTCAATTTCAAAGAAAGTTCCAAGTTTAAAAATGATGATAGTCATCTTTCTTTGGAGTATTCTGTCAATGAAAAATTTCAGAATGATGTGCAACCAGAAGTTGAAACCTTGGTCTCTGTTGAAAAGATAACTGAAGGTGATTCTTTGTGTTTAGAAATTTGCAACCAGCCCATAGAACAATCTGGCTTCACTATAAATGGAGTTCATGTTGATAATGAAGTAAGATAATATGTTGACAAGATTTCTTCTCATGCTGAAACCTTGATTAAAGAAGGGAATAAAAAAGTTAGTTTCTAGCTTGTGGATGACTCAGCTGAGATGTTGAATGTTTCTCTCCTTGATGGAGAGAGAGATAACGTGTAGTTTTATATCATCTCTCAGACAAAAATATTTCTCTTTGCATGGTCCAAAATCTTATTTGGAGAATAATTTGGAAAGGATTGTGGAGGATACAAAGTTTTACAATGAAAGATGGCTCTTCGGATCTGATTTTGTGTTCATGCGATCCCTGCACATATTTAGTCCACTACCTTTCCATGAGGATTTTCCTAAATGGAGGCTGCATCAACAAATTATATTAAGGTACATCCCACTGCTCAGGAAAGGCTCATTCTTCTCTACACCGGTAAATGGCTATGTGTGAGTTTTTCCTATCTTTTCTTCTTTCGGTAAGATCTTCCTACCTGTGTAAATGTTGTAAATATCTTTTTGTTGTGCGTAGTGTTAGTTGGAATAATGTGCAAGCTTTGCGCTTGCTGGTAGTATAAGTGTTTTAGCTTTGCCCTGCTCCCCTCCACCCGCATTGAAAGTAGCTCCCAGATTCCTTTTTCTCAGTGACTCTATTCACCCAATGGATAAGGCACTTATCTTTTTCCAGAGATTGCTGAAGTTCTCTATTTTTGTGCCAAAAATAGTCCCACAGTTAGAGCCCATGTTGGTACCCATGTAGACCCCGGTAATGAAATTTTCAATTTAGCATCTTGAACCCCTTTGAATGATGGTTCAAGGTGGTTCAAGGTGGTTCATCTTGCAGGTTCACTGGTTGTCAATGGCAGAGTTCAACTTCAAGCTTCAACTCTAAGTTCCAGTTCTTAATGGCTCGGAGATGCTCCTTAGTTCAACAAGTGCAAAGATCATCATATCCAAGTTCAGATGGCTTCATAGGAAGGTTCACCAAGTTCATCAAATTCAGTTGGTACAAATGGTTCAGAGGTACCTTTGGAAACTTATGTATCATTTCAAGGTGCTAAATTCCCATGCTCAAATTCCTCCAAACACAATAGGACATTGAGATGGGTAAACCGATTCGATCATAGTTAGCCTCCAGAGTGATAGAGGTTGAGATAGATAAAAGCTACATGGCAGACAAGTGGTTGTGGAGTGTAAATTTGATATTGACACCAATTCAAAGGCCATTGTCAAACATCTTTTAAGCCCGATGAGATAGTTCCTAAATTTGTAAATGGGGCAATTCATCGATTTGCATCATGGACTGCATTTTCTCCAATATGCATAAAGATGATATAGTGGTGTTAAATTTTAAAAGTATATACTTGAGGTTAATGGCTTTAATACTTAATTTCCCCACTTTCATGATGTTGGTTTTAAAATATCTCTGAGGTAACTGATGTTATAGCACCCGTGGTAAAATAGTGAGATAATTCAAAGCAGAATGTTTAGAAGTACCATGAGCTTAGTCACCGGTCTTGGTATCCCTGTTGGTGCAATTCAAAATCATGGCATTCCATCTATGATTTTGTTAGTTGAAAGATAGATAGTTATTCTCAGAAATAGCAAGGAGCACAATTCAAAATTCTATCTCACTTAATTCATCAATGGCACAATCTTCCAACCTGACTTCTCCAATTGATTTGCTGGGTAGTAAAGCATTGAAGGTGCCACTATGAAATAGACAAAATCATTTGTCTGATAAAGCATATTTGACCGAGGTCCCTATAGATGGGTGGGAAAAGAGAACACATAATCAATGCAACATATATGCTACCGCAATCCCGTTCAAGATTCAAAAGGATGATGCCTTCGGTTCCCACTAAGAAAAACCACCAATGGTGTATATGTCACAGAAGTCTTTTGAGACAGGGTCTTCTTGAAGCGCCGGATTATTGAATACTCGTCCAATCAGTCAAGTTAAAGGTTGAACCAGTCTTTATGCAAGACTTGTGATAGCTTTCCACTGTAGATATGAAAATAAAGCATGAGATTTATTATAAGGAGAATTTAATGGTGCTGAGGCAAGGGAAGCTTGATAGTACATTGGCCCGTGAATGTCCCTATAGTAAAGCTATATATTACATGCGAAGTGTCAAGTAAAGGCAAAAGCAAGTGCATGGAATGTTTGATGAATTGCCTACCTACAGAAATGTATGGTCCATTCCTTTTCAATGGCATGTAAATATATGAGGCATAGTTGGAGAAGCCAAAGTTCAAATTTTAACATCATCCCATAATGCTGTGTACCCATCAGATAGTTTGGTCGAAGAAAGGCATGTTTTGAAAGCATATCAATGGACTTGAAGCTTCGGGTTTGAATGCAAACTATTTGATAGATTGCGTCAAAGACCCTAATGTGAGGATTCTGAGGCATACTCACAAACAAAGGAGACTCCATAGTCTTTATGTGAGTCGGTTGATGGAGGAAATCCAATTGAATTTGTAACCCAAATGAAAGTGAGAATGACTTGATAGAAGTTTGATGCACCCCCATATATTAACGTGGATCTTCAAGCTGCTTAATGTATGCATATAGACCACAAGATGTATGATGCAAAATGCCAAAAGGTTACAGGTATTATGAAGCACATATACCAAATGTCAGTGAGGTACCTGATTCATGAGGAGCATGGAGCCAAGATGGAGGAATGAGCCTAAGCCTTAGCAAAGAAAGATAGTTGTTTGAAGACAGTGTTCGCCACCAATTATGAGTCCAACCAAAATGATGATGATGTGTCAAATAAGTATCATGAAGGAATCTCCAAGCAGAACACGATACATGACAACATATACAAGGCACATGTAACCCAGTTATAACCAACTTTATAATAATATAAACCATTTGATTAATGTTCAATGCTGAAAGAGTTGGGGATGAAGGTAGTGAAGCCATGAAATAGTGAAAATATAAGAGTGAAGAGAATTTCAAGAAACGGTTATTAGAACTGAAATACAACCCAAAAGCATTATTTATTGTAAAGTTTTTCACATTGGAGGGTTCCAGATTCCACCTGACCCGAGAGAATTTGTGCCAGGGTAGGGATAGATTAGGATTTTTTATTGTAATGCAGGGTAGAGAGGAGGCTTTTCTTTTTGAAAGTCTTTGTGCTGGAGGAGAAGTTTATGCTTTAGTTTTCTTTTGTAGTTGTAAAGGAGTGAAGAATGATTATCATTCTTTTCATCCGAGTTTAGTTTCTTTGAAAGTTTTGTTTTTCCAAATCTTTGAAATCTGGAGACTTTGTGTCTTCTGATTCTTTAGTTTCTATTGTAATCTCTTTATAAGCATTCCTCCATACCTGTGAGTATGTCGATAGATCCTTTAAGTACTTTCTGGTAAAAGTACATATGTATGTTCTTTTTGTTTTTATTAGAAACTCTTTGAAAATCATATATGGGGAGCTGTACCCAGATAATTCAGAGGGTGCTTACACTTTTCAATAGCGAAGTGACCCAACTGTTGTGTTACAATTTGTCTTTCAGCCGGGTATTTAGGAGTCATTTCGTGCAGGTGTTTTGAGAAGACAAATCTATTTACCAAAACACTTATAAATGTTAGTGCTTTCACAAACATTCAACTACATCTAACCATGCACGATTCTTATAGAATCACTGCTATATCTTCCAACTGTTTCAACATATAAACATGAATTTAATCTTTTCCCTAATTTAATACCTTGTACTAATCAATTGTAACAATGAAATAATATGCTATGCAACAATTATACATAATTAATAGATTCATATAAGTGATTCAATAAATGTTTAAATCTCTACTTTAGAGATCTCCATAATTATTTAGACAATTTCTAACATAGAGCAATAGAGAAATCATAAATCCATAATTCAATCTGCAAATGATATTTTTAATTAATTTCTTTAGAAGTATTCATACATTTCATTTAATACAAGACTGTCATTTCTATTTCTACAAAAATGCCTATTACATAAACTATGCTACTTGTCCATGTACAAAGAATTTTCAGAACTGGTAAGATTGGTCTTGGTATTCCTTTTATAGACACAAGGAATATTGCAACAAGCTACATGCCATATCCCATATATTCTGTTACCAAGCGCCACTAGCCAGTCAGAAATTACTATGAAAATGAAAATAAGGGAATTTTTATAGTTATCACTAACTTCAACATGCCTCCTCATTTTATAATGATTTTCAAACCGCAGATTTGAGCCTATCTAAACTCTTCAATAGGTAGAAAAAGTTCACTCCCAACAGATCCACTGCCTCAAAATATTAGAAGAAGCACTAGTATTGTATTTTCAATATCATATTATTTCAACATTACATGTATAGCTTTATATGTAGAAATATTTGACGAGGTCATGCCTAACATAAATATTCTAATTTATCACCTCAGATTATACTCATGAAATTACTACTATTTTCCCCGAATCATAATAATGCATCTAAGAGGATTTAATCTCTTGCTTGAAGAAAGCACCCTTTCATGTGTCCCCAACCTAAGTTTTTATCTTACTCATCATGAAGGCTCATTTATTTATCAACCTAGGGATTTGAATATGAAACGGGTCAGTACTGTATGTACACTAGGACTCACTAGTAGTCATACTAACATAGAGATGGAAAGGAAATAGAACTAAAGGATAATTCTTGAAAAGAAATAGCATGAGTACTAAAATTGAATCAACAATTAAACAAGACTGAAATAGATAATAGAAATATAGTTCTTAGAAAAAACATGAAGTTACTCTATTTTTCCTTGGCTATAGGAACAATCAAAGAATAGAGTTCCAATGACTACAAGAACAATTAAAGAACAAAGTTCCAATGGCTACAGGAATAGTCACAGAATAAAGTTCTCACCATAGCTTCCAATTTCTTACTAAGAATGCAAACAATTTACCATGAAATCAACTTGACACAAAGTAAAAATATTTCAGGTTTATGGATTACTGTGCTCTCCAAATAGTATTCTATCATGATGTAGACCAATGCTTAACCTATAGGACAACGAAGTAAAAAAAATATAAGACACATCCCATATACCAAATATTATCATCAGATTTATACCATACATACACTTGTCACATTTATCACCTCAGATTACACTGATGAAATCACCACTCTTTTCCCCAAATCACTATAATGCCTCTAAAAGGATTTAATCTCTTCCTTTAAGAAAACTACTAAATACAATATACATTCATGAAATTATCATGAAGACAAATTTGGCTATTCTGAATAAAAAAATTTATGTAACAAAAAGAAAATGGAGTATGAGACAATCTTTAAATGATATTTTCAATTAATTTCTTCAAAAGTATTCATACATTTCATTTAATACAAGCCTTTATCATTCATATTTCTGCAAAAATACCTATTACATAAACTATTCTACTTGTCCTTGTACAAAGAATTTTTAGAACCCATATGATCTGGAGAACAACAAGATTTATGAAGATCGAAGAAGTCTCTTTATGCACATATGTTTTTTTTCTTGATATGTTGATTGTAACATTTTGAAGAATTTGGAGAGCAGTTCTGACTTCACCATTGTGTGTAGAAGGCTCGAGAAAGTCAAAATTGGCTTTTGTTTCATCCAATTTGGAGATCATTTGCAAAAGTTACAAAATGAGGGTTTGTAGCTTAGATCTACAAGACAACATACAAACAGAACATTTTCGGGCCAAATGGACCCTACCATTATGTCTAGAAGGCCTCATAGATGAATTTTGATATAAATTTTTCCCCATTTCACTGTCGGGAACTTCTGAGGCAAACAAATGTTTTTGCACATATAGGTCGTTTGATCCTTAGCACACAAAATGAGGCAATTTTTTCAAAAATAAAAAATAAAAAATAAAAAAATTTAAGCACTTTAAGCACTGAGCGCTACGCATATTTTGTCAACCGCTGTTGACCACCAGTGGCCGACGAACTGCAGAAGTCGGCGTTGACCGTCAACAACCTACCACCACCAGCCAGCATGCCCACCACTAGCGGCCTTCCTCTGCCCAGTGTGCCCTACCTCCACCACCACCGAACGTCAGTTTGCTACCAGTATGTCACTCCGTCGGTGGCTCCTCCCTTCAACTAGCAAGTCTCTTGTAGGGCCCCATAAAAGATATATTTTTTCAAATGGATGTAACTTTCACCTCGAGTGTCGAAAATATTCAAATGAGATATCAACAAAAAGCTGGAGACAAGATCTTCACTTTAAAGGAGGTTTGAATATTTTTTTTTCTATTTTACCCAGTTTTTGTAGGTTGAAGTATGGTATTGCAAATTTCTTTATTTGGGCATAACTTTCACCTTGGTGCTCCATTTTTTGAAAACAAGAGATCGCTAGAAAGCTGGTGAGGAGCACTACACAGCCACAAGGTTCATTTTTTTCCATATTTTATGATGATGTCTTGTTTGTTTTGTATTCAAACTTAGACTAAAGAGTATATTTATATTCGATGGATGTTAATGGACCTTTTATTGTGGTGCTTTTATGTTGTGGATATTTGTCTTTTACTTTCAGTAGATATATGCTCAGATGGTTGTTAATGATTATTTAAATACATTAATTTTAATGCATTGTCATGTGATTATATATGTTGTGATGTTTTACTACACCACCATTATGCATTTTTCTTGTTGGTGCTAGTACAAAGTGAAATAGAGTTGTAGTCACTTGCTTGCGAGATCTACACGATGTCCCATTCTCCTTCAACGTAATTATAGGTTTGTTTGTACTTTAGCTATTTATATGATTGAGAAGCTACATTTGATATTTTCTTGTTTACTGAACATGTACCAAGTACATTCATCCTCAATATAAGATTCTAGTGTGTACCTATATCCCCGCCAATGGCACCAGGAGATAGTGACCTTGACTATTCATGTTGAGCCAATGTCATCCCTGTATGGGCAACATATCTATAGTATTATTATTTTATTACTAACCCTCTGATTATTGTGGTAAATCTAGATTTATAATACATTATGTGATTGACTAGTGAGTGTGTCTATGCATTTAGCATTCTGCAGTTGTTGCAGAAATTATTAATTAATGTTGATTTAATTGTTTTGGGGGAAATTTTAATGTTTGGTTTTATTTTAATTATTTTTTAGGCTAATTTTCTGAAGTGGAATTCCAAATGCCTAGAATTGTTTTAATTAATTTTAGGATTTCTCTGATTAGTCTATTTAGTGGCTTCATATTCTAATTTATAAGCCACTTCCTCAAAAATGCTTATATTAGGCAAAAGTGAGTTTTTAACTTCACTTCTCATTTTATAATTTGCAAGTTTTAAAGTTTTTGCTCCAAATCCTCTTGGGAGGAATTCAATTTTATTTTCATTGTGATCAATCCTCTTGCCAAAATTTTGTGGGTAGAGGCTTGTTGGAATCATGTCACAATTGCTCCCATTCCCAAGGGGCCATTTACGATTCAGTGGACTCTTCTCAATTTTCTTTCATTTCTTGGTTTTTACCATTCGTGTGAGGTAGGGCTTGCTCATTTTTATTGTTTCTCTCCGCTTTAGTCAATTATTTCAATTTCTAAATGTTTGGGGCTTGAGGATTAGTGTTCCCCTCTATTTTTATGTGTTTCTATGACCCGGTTGGGCGGGCATGAGCATTTGTATGTTTCCATGTTTTTGTATTTGAAGTTTTTATCTAATTACGCTGCCAGAATTTTTATGTTTGCTCAAAAATTAAATTAAATTTTATTTTTAGTAGTTTGGAAATGTTTTAGAAATGGTTTTTGATTTCGTCAAATTTAGAGAAGTTTGAATTTTGGGCATTTTTAGTGTTTCCTCGTTTTGCATGTCGCCCAGTTCTTGTTTGTTGCCTTGTTGGCATGATTTAAATTATGTTTTTGGTAGCCTTTTCTACAAGTATTAGGATCATGGAGATGTAATGGATAGAGGACATTCCAATTATTTTCTTATCTCGATCTGAAAGTGCTCCGTTAGTGTATTTTTGTAGATTTGGCCTTTGGCCGATTTTGTCTATTTTTTTATTCCCTCTTTCGGTTTCCACTCGGTTGTGTTTCCTGAGTGAGATTTTTTTATTCCTTCTTGTTTCATTTCTTGGATCTAGCCCCTTTCATTTTGACTATTCTTGGTTATGTGGTGTTGGTTGTGCCCACCCACATGCACGTGAGCGTGCCTTTGGTGGATCTTGCAAGATCTGAACTCTTGGATTTAGGCCAGTTGAGTATTTGATCATTTAGGGGTTTGGTTGGGTTGGGAAATTTCATTTCCTTGTATCACTCATCATATGGAGAGAAAGGGTATGTATGGGTAGATGTGTGGAGTGGCTTCTCATGGTTATCCTAGCCCGAAAGTGGCTGACAAGGTAGTGTGAAGATGTTTAATAAAGTGATAACCAAATAAACACATGGGTAATAAAACATAATGCAAGATAAGAGTTCACTTATATGGTGAGGCCTCCCTAGGGAGTTTATTGACCATACCATATGTCAGTTGGGCTAGTACGAGCCAAGTACGAGGATGCGGTGTTTGAATGACAGTCAATCTCCTATGTGAGCTGGTACGAGGGCACAATATGAGGCCTCCTATGAGAGTTGATTAAACCTACCACATACTAATTGTGCTAGTACGAGCCAAGTGATGACACTTCATCAGAGTCCCTATATAGTATCCTTAGCGTGTTTTGAGTAGTGACCTGTAATACTGCATTTACCATTTATGTTCATATATGTACCTTGCATCATGCATTGGTTGGCGTGTGTGTAGCGTCTTGGTTTTCATTTGACAGTCAATCTCCTACGTGAGCTGGTACGAGGGCACAGTATGAGGCCTCCCATGGGAGTTGATTAACCATACCACATACCAATCGGGCTAGTACAAGCCAAGTGATGACACTCCATTAGTCCCTACATAGTATCCTTAGTAATTTTTTTGTAGTGACCTGGAATACTGCATTTACCATTCATGTTCATATATGTACCTTGCATCATGCATTGGTTGTCATGTATGTAGCTTCTTGCATGTGTGTTTTCCTTGTGTGACTCTGGTTGGGACATTATCTCCATGAATAGGATAGGCTAGACCTATGGTTACCACATGGTTGGGTGGCATTGCTAACCTATACCACTATTGGGGATCAGAGTATAAAGATAATCTTCTCCCAAGTGCAGGATTGGAGCTTGTTTCTCGTTTGTTCCTTCTGGTACTTTCAATGATTTATGCATTTATCTTGTATTCTTGTTTATGATATGTTGTAGTTGATCTAGTTGCACTATTCTTACATGTATTTTTTTCTTTTGGGGAAATCAAGTATCTACCTCCTCGATTTGTTCACTCTCGACACTCCCTAGTGTGGAGTTTACTTCATGTTCTTTTGGAAAGATTTCCTTAACTTTCACCCTTGGGCTGGAGATGTAGCTACTCGTATGAGTAGCTATAGGCTCTTGTACGAGTTACTATAGGGTCTCGTATGGGATCTTGCAGGATCTCATATGAGTTCTTGCTACTTGTATTGGGCTTTTACAGTTTCTCGTATGACTCCCTAGGGAGACTCGTATGGTGTCATGTACATACTCGTATGAGTTTCCCACTGGAGTTAATTGTACCATGGAGAGAGGGCATTTTTGTCCTCATCTAGAAGATTCAAGTTGGATTTCTGGATACCCCTTTTGGAGATACACCTTCCCTAATCAAAATAGTTCAAGTATAAGATGCTTTGGGGTAATTGAATGCTATCCATGTTAGACTTGGCATATTAAATATGTAAATGAACTTGTATGATTTAACCATGGTAGGAATTGTAATTTGGGCTTAAAAAGTATCATTGTGGATTAACAAAATAAATTGATGAACCTTGTATGCTAATCATGTAGATGGTAAATAAATTGCGGTGATGGTTAAAGCTTGGGAATTCTTAGCATTGAGTTAGTATTTTTCTTGCGCTATGTTGTTGTGTGTACTCATTTTATTAAAAAAAAATATTGTTACTTAGTTATTGTTTATCTTTGTGTCCAAGGATTCCCAGGCAGGGCATTACAGGAACAATTAAGCCCTCTAAGTCTCATACCTTGGCTGAAAATTAGGGCACAAGAGAACAAAGATGACCTTCCAAGAAATAAAAGAAACAAAAGTACCAAGGACAAAATAAGCAAGAAAAGAAATGTCTTGCCCCAAGAGAAACAAATGAGGCATCTTCTTCAAAAGGTGATAAGCCCAAGAAGGATAAAATAATTTTCTCCTATCGTAAGAAACTTGGTCATGATGAACACAAATGTTTGAAGAAGCAAATTGATCACTTGTCTAATCTTCTTGAAAAGAACAATATCAAGGTGCTTGATTATGTCAAGCCAAGTTCATCTCAAGAATATTCAAAGGACACAAGTAAAGGAAAAGGAAAGGGTAAGGCTATATTTGATGTTTCCTCACAACCATATTCCTAGATAATTTATTTGGGTGCTTCACACCACATGGCTTCATCAAAAGAAAGTTTTTCCTTCTTGGAGTCATGTTCTTTGCCATCTATTTTTTTGGGTAATGATACTCCTATTGAAGTGCACAGGAGAGGGTCTATTGACGTAAGAAAATAAACATTTCATGATGTCCATTGTGTTCCATATTTTTCAACTAATCTCCTATCTATCTTTCAGTTCACTTACACCGTATCTGGAAAGCAGGTTGAGTTTACTCCAGACATGGTGGTAATGAATGACATGCACAATGGGTCTGTAGTTGTAGTGGGAAAGGAAGATCATCAGTCCAGACTATATCACTTTTCTCACTCTGTCCTGATTCTCCTTCACTTGCATTTCTTACTCACTCAGATAAAGTAATTCATTTGTGGCATCAACGGTTTGGACACTTCAGCTACCACTACCTACAACAACTAAGTCAGAAAGACATGGTTATAGGGTTGCATTTTGTTCAATTTTCTAATGGAGTGTGTCAAGGATGCATTCTTGGCAAGAATCCTGAAGAAAAATTTGATAAAGGCAAAGCACATGGTTATAGGGTTGCATTTTGTTCAATTTTCTAATGGAGTGTGTCAAGGATGCATTCTTGGCAAGAATCCTGAAGAAAAATTTGATAAAGGCAAAGCATGGAGAGCCACACAAATTTTGGAGCTAGTACACAGTGATTTGGTAGGACCATTTCCACGTCCTTATTTTAGCAGAGCCAAATTTGTCTTGACATTCATTGATGATATTTTTTGATATACCTTTGTATATTTTCTCAAATAAAAGTTTGAAGTCTTTGAGTTTTTTCAAGAATTCACATCTTTTATAGAGAAAAAAATAGGGAAAATTATTAAGGTTCCACGTATTGATAATGGGGGGGATATGTTAATCAGAGTTTTGAGAAGTTTTTCATCTCAGAAGGAATTAATCTTGAACATATAGTTCCCTACACTCCACAACAAAATGGAGTTGCAGAAAGAAAGAATTGATCCTTAAAGGAAATGACCAACTGTACAATCCACTCCAAATCACTGCACCTCAGTATTGGGCAGAGGTCGTCAACCGTGCATGTTATATCTAGAATTGCATTTCTCATGAAGCCATGAAGGAGGTAACTCCTTTTCAAGCTTGGACCAGTTGAAAACCCACAGTCAATCACTTTCGAGTGTTTGAGTCTTCTGCATGGGTCCACATTCTAGCAGAGAAGTGCAAGGTTATGGATCCTTAGAGTAGCTTTGTTGTGTATCTAGATGGTGTCAAAGGTTACAAGCTTGTCCATCCCACCACACATGATATTTTCATTGAGAGGAGTGTTCGTTTTGAGGAAAATACCTCCAGTTCCTCTTCTATCACTTCTTCATCATTCATTCCTATGGAGACATTGTGTCTACATGATGATATTTATTTTGAGGGTTTTTATCCTCCTGATCCAAATGAGGAGTATTCTTATGCTTCAAATACTGATGATGAGGATCAATCTTCCTCCTCTCTTAGTCGTCATTTAGAGTATGATGATTCTCCTCCATATTCTCCACATGCTCTAGCCACCGAGCCTCATTGGGCTCATCAAACATTGGAGTCAACAGGTGATTGGGTTGGTGATCCTTCAGATGAGAGAAGAATAAGGTCAGAGTTTGAGCAAGCTCCACATCTCTTCATTGCTACAACTTCTGATCCACAATTCTTTCAGGAAGTTTCTAGTATTCCTGAGTGGGATGCTCCTATGCAAGAGGAGTTTAGTTCCTTTTGAGAGGAACCATACTTGAGATTTAGTCCCTCTTCCTAAGGGAAGGAAACTTGTTCGGTGCAAGTGGATCTATCTAAATTTTTTTTTCCTGCAGATGGGTTGGTTGATAAGCATAAGGCTCACCTAGTTTGCAAAGGATTCTCCCAGGTTCCCGAGATTGACTACTTTGAGACCTTTGTGCCACTTGTCAAGATGAATTCCATCCAACTTGTCCTTTCCATTGCTGCATCCCATCACTGGGAAGTTCATTAGATGGATGTGAAGAGTGTTTTTCTTCATGGTGACCTTTAGGAGGAGATATATATGGAGCAGCCACAGGGGTTTATCCATGATCATTCACTTGTTTTTTTCCTTTGGAAGTCTCTCTATGGCCTTAAATATGCCCCTCAAGCCTAGTATGATAAAATGGACTCCTTGCTTCTGTCAATTGGGTTCACTTAGTGTCATTATGATCTAAATCTCTACATTTTACAGTAGGATTATACTCTCACTTTCCTTGTCCTCTATGTTGATGACTTGTTGATCACAGGGAGCCACTCAAACCACATTACAATAGTCAAAACTATCCTTCATGATAGGTTATTGATGTCTAACTTAGGCCTTCTCCACTACTTCTTAGGGACTGAGATCACTCAGTCACCTTCTGGTATCTTCATTGGAAAACCTAAGCATTCTCTTGATACACTCTCTAGATTTCACATGGTTGACTGTAAGTCTGCACCAACTCCATTTTTGTCAGGAGTCAAATTTGAGGCTTCTTGTTCTTCTCCCTTGGTCTATGCTACCTTGTATCATTAATTGGTCTATATCCTCATATATTTGACTCATACAAGACCTGATATTTCATATGTTGTGGTCATGGTCTCTTAGTTTATGCAAGAGCCACATGAGCTACATTGGAAAGAAGCTAAGTGAATTCTTCATTATATACAGGGTACTCATAGTTACGACATTCATTATGTAGTAGGTGTGGATATTAACTTGGTAGGATATACAGATTTAGAATGGGAAGGTGATTCTTAGGATTGCAAGTCTACTTTAGGGTATTTCTTCTCTCTTGGTTCAGGTCCAATTTCTTGGTCAAGCAAGAAGCAGTCTTCTATTTCTCTTTCATCCACTGAGGTTGAGTATCGAGGAGAAACTAAGGAAGATAGTGAGGCCATTTGTCTTTAAAAAATCCTCACTGAGTTTGGAATTCCTTTATGAAAACCAACAGTTATCTTTTGTGACAACCAAAGTGCCATTCAGATTTTACACAATCAGGTCTATCATCAACGGACCAAGCACATTGAGATTCACATGCACTAGATTGGGGAGTTGATTCATGAGAATTTCCTTGATCTTTAGTACTATCAGAAATCAAATCAAATTGCAGACATCTTCACCAAACCCTTCGCTTAGAGTAAGTTCATTCACTTACGTGCTTTTCTTGGGGTGCGATAGGTGTCTCCTTCTACGAGATCTTTTTAGTCTCTTATTTTCTCTATCTTGGAGAGGGGTTTTTTCCCACTAGGTTTTTTCCTTTTCTTTGGTTATGAGAGCATGCATTGTAGTTGTACATGGGTACCTAACATGGCTTTATTTATGAGACCCATAAGCTATGTATTTGATTATTGTACTCCCTAAGTTGCACTTAAGGGGGGTGTTAGATTAAATGGTTCTTTTCCATTTCACTCTTGATATTGTTGAGTCATACTTTGATTCCAACTCCTTTGATATGGTTAAGTCCTACTTGAACTCTAAATCCTCTTAAAATATGGTTGAGTCCAATTTGGACTCTACTCTTCTAGAGGATGTTGTTGAGTTCCATTAGGACTCTACTTCCTCCAGGTTGAGACACTTTTCTCAACCTTGTCCATGCCTCCTATAAGCTCTTGCCTATATAAAAAAGATAGCTTGCATGTATTTGATATTGTAGACACCCTAAAATGGATAGGCTTGCGACTTTATATTAAAAACACTAATTTTCATCTATTAATTAATGATTTTTTAATCATTAATTAATCATCTATTTTCCTCTAAATTCATCCCCCAAATCATCCAATCAAATTCCCAAAATTAATTAAATAATTAATTTTATTTAATTAATTAGCTTTAATTAATTAATTACCATTAATTAATTAATTAAACTCAATTTCCTATAGTTTAAATTCAAATATTTAAACTTAC
>MU226504.1:510470-522633 GCA_018584345.1 Thuja plicata | reverse complement strand
AAAAGAATTCAATTATCTCACATGTTGAAAACAATTATTAAATAAATGAATTAAATATTCATTTATCTTCAAAGAGATAACTCCAATCAAATCACATGGGTTACTCCACCCATCTCTCTAGTCCACAAGGGTAATCATCTATTTTCTTCTAAATTCATTCCTCAAATCATCCAATCAAATTCCCAAAATTAATTAAATAATTAATTTTATTTAATTAATTAGCTTTAAATAATTAATTACCATTAATTAATTAATTAAACTCAATTTTCTATAGTTTAAATTCAAATATTTAAACTTACTAATTAAATTCTTCCACTTAAATTAATTTCAATTAAATTAATTTAATTTCATCAAATAAAGCAATTCTTAATAAAAAAGAATTCAATTATCTCACATGTTGAAAACAATTATTAAATAAATGAATTAAATATTCATTTATCTTCAAAGAGATAACTCCTATCAAATCACATGGGTTACTCCACCCATCTCTCCAGTCCACATGGGTAACTTCACCCACCTCTTCAGTTCAAAAAGGTAACTCATAATTAGCTCTTCAATCAACCAAACTCTATCTCCTCTTTACCAAATAAAGAGGTGGAGTTTACTGAGGACCTCTCCAGTTCCTTTTGATCTCAACCATTCATTTCATCACCAATTCCTATATAATAAACCCTTCATAACCATTTGAAGGATCCAGGATTTCAAGCTCTCGTGCGACATTACTCTGTCAGTTTGGTTCTAGCATTCAAGCCATATTGCGATCACACACCCATTTCAATTAGCAAATTCTCGACACTTCTCAAGTCATAGAAGCTGCCCTACCATTATTGAGCATCAATAACAACATTTCGGAAGGAGTAGAAAGAAACAATAGAAGCTTCAAGCATCATGAGGTTTGCATTTATTTGTTTTCCTTTCTCTTGCTTGTACATTTTATTGATTACGTTTCATCGTTATTCATTTTAGTAGTATCATGTATTTGGTTTATATCATTTGTGAAACCTTTGCTACTGACCCTTGCCTTAGGAAAGCTTGGGAATCCACGGATCATGAATCGAAAGGGAGAAGTGTACATTTTGGTGATCCATGGATTCCCAAGCTTTCCAAAGGCAAGGGTCAGTAGCAAAGGTTTCACAATTGATATAAACCAAATACACGATACTACTAAAATGAATAATGATGAAATGTAATCAATAAAATGTATAAGCAAGAGAAAGGAAAACAAATAAATACAAACCCCATGACGCTTGAAGCTTCTATTGTTTCTCTCTACTCCTTCCGAAACGCTGTTATTGATGCTCAGTATTGGCGGGGCAGCATCTATGACTTGAGAAGTGTCGAGAATTTGCTAATTGAAATGGGTGTGTGATCGCAAGATGGCTTGAATGCTAGAACCAAACTGACGGAGTAATGGTGCACGAGAGCTTGAAATCCTGGATCCTTCAAATGGTTATGAAGGGTTTATTATATAGGAATTGGTGATGAAATGAATGGTTGAGATCAATCTCAAAAATAGGGAGATGAACGGTTGAGATCAAAAGGAATTGGAGAGGTCCTCAGTAAACTCCACCTCTTTATTTGGTAAAGAGGAGATAGAGTTTGGTTGACTGAAGATCTAATTATGAGTTACCTTTTTGAACTGAAGAGGTGGGTGAAGTTACCCATGTGGACTGGAGAGATGGGTGGAGTAACCCATGTGATTTGATTGGAGTTATCTCTTTGAAGATAAATGAATATTTAATTCATTTATTTAATAATTATTTTCAACATGTGAGATAATTAAATTCTTTTTGATTAAGAATTGCTTTATTTGATGAAATTAAATTAATTTAATTGGAAGAATTTAATTAGTAAGTTTAAATATTTGAATTTAAACTATAGGAAATTGAGTTTAATTAATTAATTAATGGTAATTAATTAATTAAAGATAATTAATTAAATAAAATTAATTATTTAATTAATTTTAGGAATTTGATTGGATGATTTGGGGAATGAATTTAGAGGAAAATAGATGATTAATTAATGATTAACAAACCATTAATTAATAAATGAAAATTAGTGTTTTTAATGTAAAGTCGCAAGCCTGCCCATTTTAGGGTGTCTACATTTGCCCCTCTTTGATGTGATGTGACTTGTCGTAGTGTGTCAAAGATTCTTTGATTTTGCCCCAGCTTGCCCTGGCAGCAGTAGGTGTATTTATGCCCCCTCAACAAATTTGAGTGAAAAGTCGCGAGACAAGCGTTGATTTGTTGAAACTACAATTTCTGGAACTAGGTAGCTGACGGAATTGAAAAATACTTTAATATGCCCCTGTAATTGACCGTCAAAGTTTTTGAGGACTGGGAAGAATTTTTGAAGCTCCTAGTAAAATTAGGGTTTTTCTGGAACCCCTATAAATAGCGAAGAGAGCTCTTCATTTGTCACTTTGCGATCCTAGAGCTCTGATTATCTTGGTGAGTTTGTCTCTTGATTTCTACCTTATTTTCTTCTATTTTTGAGTGATGGCTGGCCTTCCTAGAATTGTTCACATCTCTGACCGTGTTCGTACGTACCACAGACCAATTGACTCTGGATGTTCGGTGAGTTTTCTCACTTTGCATGTCATTTATTATTTTTAAAATGTGTAATTTTTTGGAAAAAAGCCATGTGTGCCGCAATCGAGCGTGCTTTTGCCGCAATTTCATTTTAAGTGCCGCAATTACTGGTTAAATACCACAATTGATAAGTGTGCCGCAATTGTATTTGTAAAATGTCACAATTGCAAATTGTTTGTCGCACTTGCTATCTATGTTTCGCAGTCGCTTAAAAGTACTACATTTGCCATGCTTAATTACCACAATTGATTTTTTAGCACTGTTTGCCTTATGTCCTTGTCTGTTATCTACTTTTTCTAGCTTCTATTACTTTCTTGAATTACTGAAACTGATAATTTTCTATTCTTACTCTATGTGCAGTTCACTGGGCAGATCTTGCGGTGTCGGGAGTCCAGACCGGTGGGACTCGTGTATCATTTTCAACTGACCGAGGATGAGAGGTCAGTGCTTCATGATCTTAGTTTGTACTGGTTGTGTTATATGCCCGAGATCATGATCAATAGGGGTTTGATCTCCACTCTAGTAGAGCAATGGCATTCAGAGACGTGCACTTTTTGGCTACCCATCAGGGAGTGTACCATGACTTTGGAGGATGTGTATCGCATCCTCCAACTCCCTATCCAGGGTGAGCTTGTGGAGTATTCCACACATACTGGTGTTATTACATTGACTGAGCTCTCTGGACTACCCTGGAATCAACTCAAGCTAGCTGGTGATTATGACATCCCTTGGTCTAGATTTGGGTTAGGCCTTGATAGACTGTCCACGCTGCTGGGTAGTTTGATGTGTGGACTTCTATGCCCCGATCGTCGACAGCATGGTTTTTCTGTTGGCTTTGGTGGTGTCTTACAGAGTATGGTCTGGGACCATACCGTCTTCGCTTGGGGTCCATGCATGTTGGCCCACATGCATTTTCACATGTTGTATGTGGCTTACCTTGATGGCAAGTCGCTCGGCTGCAGTGCGACTTTTTTATAGATTTGGGCATGGGAGCATATTTCTATCTATCATCCTGTTGGTGCCCATGATCTCCTGGTAGATAGGCTATATGTGTTAATGTATGATGGTTCTATTGTCCAAACTCATATGGGTCATCTTTCATACTAGCGGCAGCAGCTGGATATGATTCCTTATTTTATCTAGAGGCCATACAAAGATTGTCCCATCTGGGATGGAGAGGAAATCCATCTCCCATTTTGTCGATAGCGGAGATATTTGATTGGTCGCGTGACCGATCATGTGCATATGATCAATTTTCACAACATCAACAAGGTGTTGCGCCAGTTTGGTGAGCAACAAGATGTATCAGATTTTTATGCATATTTTTCTTGGAGGTTGAGGGATGCTCATGTTTGGGGTGCTGTAGTGTCACTTGATGTTGCTCGCACTAAGTTCTTAGGGTTGCTTCCTGTTGCATGGACCTAGAGCTTTGCCACTGTAGACCCAGGTTTGTCTTGTTTCTGATTGCTTATGTATTTCCTTTCTACTCTTGATTCTTTCTTATATCCTATTTTGATACTTATGTCTCTATCTGCTGTGGTACTAACATTTGAATTTGTCTTTTGTAGGCACTACCCCACAGTATGATGCCCATTAGTTGCAACATCAACCGATTGCATTGACAGATGTCTCGTGTCTTGTTCCCAAGACTGTTATGAGGAGGGCCCGATGGGTACAACATGGTAGGGGAGGCCATGGTGGAGGGAGAGGTGGTGGCAAGGGAGGGAGGGATGCTGGTAGAGATGGTGGTAGGGGTAGGGGAGGGAGGGATGGTGGGAGAGACGGAGGACGTGGTAGGGGTGATGATGGAGGTGATGATCCTGGTCTCAGGGGTGCTGGTGGAGGGGTTAGGACCAGAGGTGGTCAGAGTGGGGGTCATACCAGTGCTCCTAGAGTTGGGTTGGGGGCCATTTTGGAGGAGGAGGAGGCCATAGAGGAGGAGGTGCCTCAGTTGGTACGGAGGGTGCACAAGTAGACAACTGTAATTTTGGCTCCCCGACATGAGGATCAGGTTATTATTGAGGATGTGGACGTGGAGATTATGGATATAGACATGGAGGCTCTAGATGAGCAGAGTGCTAAGACAGACTCCTCAAGGGAGAGTGGCAGTACTAAGAGCAGCACAAGGGAGAGCTCAGAGTACGGATGATTCCTTGGTTCTCAGGCGGAGAGGAGGTGAGGGACTAGGAGGCCAGGTAGAGGAGGGTGATATGGATGTTGCCATGGGTGGTATGGATGATGATCCCTTGGAGGTGGAGCGCCTCACCCAGTAGGTTTAGGATCTGCAGGCCTGACTTGCCTTATTCAATGCACGTGCAACTGTCTTGGAGGCTCGTGTTTTAGCAACTGAGTCTAGAGAGTGACAGGCTTAGGCTGAGGTCTGCTCTTTCATTGATAGTGTACATGATGTTTCCCACAGAGAGATTCTAGACAGGTACTATAGATCTGGGTGAGATGCTCAGAGAGAGATTCACTACTAGAGATGCCATTATGAGGGCACAGTTCCTATGACACAGAGGGTGCCTAGTTACACAGTGTCACAGAGATCCAACAGGGCTCAGCATTCTTAGAGTAGTGGTGTCAGAGCACCTGGGTCCTCTCATAAGATAGATTCTGATATGCCTCCCCCTCGTGCGCCTCCTGGCGAGGGTGGGGGTAGCTCTTGTTGACTATGCTCCTTGTACCATTTTTGTAGTGATTCATTGTATACTTAGAGTAGTACCATTTTTGTATCCTGATACACTGATATATATTGATATACATGTTGATTACCTTCTTTGATCAGACTTGTGACTCTTCATTGTACTTAGATATTTTTATTTATATGCGATGCAACTATTGTTTTTGATGTGATGTGAAATGGTTTACTTTTCTATATGTATGATTCTACATGATTTGGTGGTTTAGATGATGAGATGTATATGCAATGTGTTTCTATTATGCAAACTCGTATATGGATGCTTTAATTTTCCTATGTTACTGACATGCTTATGCAGGATGGTAGATATGAAATGTATGTTTAATGAGATGCTTATGGATGCATTTGTTTTTATGATTTATCATGTATGCATTTACCATAATTTTTGTACTTTTTTGATGCACTTTAATGAATGAATGCAATCTACTATGCACAAAATATCTGAGTAATGCATGTGTTAGTTTGAAAGAAGTTAGTTTGGATAGATGTGCTCTGAGATTGATCCAATAGAATGTAATGATAGAAAAGTTTTTTTTTTGCATTTTTGGATAGATTTGATCTGATAGAAAGGATGAATGTCCCAAGTCACTGCCCCTGTTGCCAATATTTGTCATCATTGCATCTTTTTTTATATTTTATGATATTCTAGAAGAGCGTCGAATCATCCATATCACATACCACCTAGATACCGCCATGACCTCTTGATAGCGGAAGGAGTAGAGAGATTGAATAGAAAGAGACCCATAGTGCACCCAAATATTGACCATCTGGGTTCAACTATGTTCCCTATTTGAAAAGAAAGAGAGCCAAAAGCACCTAGATATTGACCATCTGGATACCATTTTTCCTCTGAAATTAATCTAAAACAAAGAAACCAAGATAGAACTCCTATACACCCAAAGTTCATCTAGATAACACTGTGAGCTCTTGATTTCTGAAAGGGAAAGCCAAGCAAATAAGATAGAACTCCTATGCCCCTAGAGTCCATCTGGATAGCATCATGAGGTCTTGTTTGCAACATAAAGGGAAAGACCATAGAAACCAAGATAGAACTCCAAAGCACTCAGAGTCCATCTGAGTAGTGCTGTGAGCTCTTGATTATATAAACCAAACAAGAAAAATAAAAGAGAAGGAATGTTCAACTCTTTCCCAGGGTTAAGCTCAGATCGTAGAACTGCGTGGCTGCTAGATAAGTGACAACACCTACCGCATTTATCCTAAATCATCATGGCCCTAAAATCAAAGTGAACATTCAAAAGATGGTAATCAAAGAAAAATAAGTCTTGATCTATCATAGCTACTCTCCTCACATGGTGGATCCTGGAGTAGCATAAGAACATAACTGCGAAATATAGAATAACATCTGACTGACTTGACTGACCTAGTCAAAATTTTGGTATGGTTCCTCGATGTAGTTGGATTCTCTTGATTGGTTCAAACTCTTTGGATAGGCTTGATTGACTTGATTGCTTTGATCGTGTTGGCAACTGATTAAGCTGTGTCAGATGGGCTTAATGCTTATTCACAAAGCTAGTGATTGTGACATTTTTGATTGATAGATTTGATTGCTTTGATCATGTTGGCAGCTAATCAAGCTGTGTCAGATGGGCCAAATGCTAGTTTGCAAAGCTCATGATTGTGACATTTGATTGTTTGGCTTGGTCACGTGTTGCTTTCTGATTGAATTGATAAATTGATAAAGCTGTGTCAGATGAGCCCAATGCTGATATGCAAAGCTCATGATTATGACATTTGATTGACTGGGCGTGCTTGCCCCTTGCTCTCTTGATAACTAAGTTGGTTTTATTGCTTTAGATTTTGCAATTTTTTGAATATTTTTGATGAAGATTGATTTTCTCTTGATTTTTATCTTTATAGGATTTTTGATTAGTTTTCCAAATTTTTAGGATTTTTTAGAACATTTGGAATTGCCCCCTAGTCTGGTGGACCAGTATTAACCATGGGTAATTGCTTGGTGCTCATAGGGGTTTAGTGCTTCAGGATATAGCTCGGGATAGTTAGTCTTGCATTTGGAAGTGTGCTCAAGCTTTTGGAGCTCATTGATGGTGAAGCTTGATTTGAACACTTGACGCCTGTTTGCCAGGTTTTCACCAAGGTACCTACTCAATAGTGCCTGATTGCTAGGTTTTCACTGAGAAAGTGATTTTTTTTTCTCTTTACTTTTTTTTGGTATTTTTTGGATATGTAGATAAATGCCTTAACCATAGAGACCTTTAAGGGTAGAACCTCTTCAGGTGCATGCTATTGATGTAGCCAGGGAGATAATATCCTTTTGGTGTTACTAGTATGAATGCCCCACTCTGAGTAGAGCTAATAATAACAAATGGTCCTAGCCAGTTAGGCTCGAACTTACCAGGTTTGACTCGCTCTACTTGATTCTTCTAATTTTCCATGAGGACAAGGTCTCCTACCTCAAATGTTCGTGGCTTCACTTTCTTGTGATAGTTCCTTCTAAGGAGATTCTGATAGCCTTGTAAGTGGTCAAAGGCATGCTACCTTCTTTCATCTAGTAATTCTAGCTCACTGAGCCTTGCTACTCTATAGTCTTCATTTGAAACTAGGTTCTTCAATGTAATCCTTAGGGATGGGATTTCTACTTCGAGGGGTAATACTGCGTCTGATCCATAGACTAGGGAGAAAGGAGTGGCTCCTGTAGGTGTTCTCACACTAGTTCTGTATGCCCATAATGTGGGACTAAGCTGTAAATGCTAGTCTCTCTCTGATTCATTCACTATTTTCTTCAGGATTTTCAAGATCATTTTTTTTTAGCTTCGGCCTGGCCATTTCCTTGAGGGTAGTAAAATGAGGAGAACCCTTGTTTGATGTGGAACTATTCACATAGGTCTTCAACATCCTTGTTCTGGAAAGGTGTACCATGATCTGTTAGGATTGTTTGGGGGATCTCGTATCGACAGATGATGTGGTTAAGTATGAACATCGCTATTTATTTTCCAGTGATGTAAGTGAGGGGAATTGCTTCCACCCACTTGCTGAAGTAATCCATTGCTACTATGATGTACTTGTGTCCATTTGCTGAAGAAGGTGTAATTTTTCCCACTAGGTCAAATCCCCACATTGAAAATGGCAATGGTGATGTGATAGGATTTAGTTCTTGGGCCGGTGCATGGATGAGGTCTCCATGAATTTGACACTGTCTGCACCTTTGAACATGCTTGTGTGCATCTATCTCTATTGTGGGCTAATAGTATCCCATGCAGATTATTTTGTTAGCTAAGCTGTTGCCACCTCCATGGGTTCCACATATTCCTTCATGTACCTCGTACAAAGCTTTCTGGGATTCCATGGAAGTGAGACATCATAGTAATGTTCCATCTAGACTTCATCGGTATAGAGTAGTTGAGAGGATGGTATACCTAGAGGCTTGGTGGATGAGGGATTTTGCTGGTTCTTAGATAGGTTTGGGGGTAAGACATTGTTTTGGAGATAACTATAGACATCTTGGTACCATGGGGATTCAGGACCAACAAGGACATGGTACCATGGGGATTCAGGACCAACAAGGACACACACTGATTCTATGATAGATTCTTGATGTGATGGCACTAAGAGTTTCTCCACTAGAAATTGGAATTTGGTATCGTTACCTAGCATATCAATCAGTGATGCTATGGTAGCCATTGCATCTGCCGCTTTGTTTTTGTTCTCTTGGGACTTTCTCGAAGAGAATGTAATGAAACTTGGTGCACAATCATTCCATCTATGCTTTGTATGGTATGAGCTTCTCATCTTTGGTCATATAATAATTATTGACCTGACTAATGACCAACTATGAATTTCCAAAGACTTTAAGGTTCTTGATTCTCCATCGTATGCCTATCTTTAGACCGATGACCAATGCTTCATATTCTGCTATGTTGTTGGTGCATTGGAAGTAAAATCTGAAAGACTTTGGAATTGTATCATGATCTAGAGTGATAAAAACTATCCCTACCCCTGCACCATGGTTTGTACATGATCCATAAAAATAAAGTTGCCATACCTCAATCGTCGGTTGTAGTGTCATGATAGATTCATCAGGAAAGTCAGAGATAAAAGGCTGGTGGTCTTGAATTGGTGCCTTTTCTAGTTGATATGCTATTACTTGTCCTTTAATAGCCTTTCTGTCTATGTACTCAATGTCAAACTCCCTTAAGATCATTACCCACTTTTCCAGTCTTCCCGTGAGTGCTGCTTTGCTTAATAGGTACTTGAGAGGATCAATATGTGTGACCAATTTTGTTTGGTGACTCAACATGTAGTGTCTGAGCTTCTAGGAAGCAAAAACAAATTCCAGGCATGAATTCTCAATGGGCGTATAGTTTAGCTCATATCCAACCAAAGTCCTACTTAGATAGTAAATGACCCTCTCTTTTCCCGCATCATCATGTTGTGCCAAGAGTACACCTAACGCTGATTCCATCATTGAGATATATAGAAGTAATGGTCTACCTTGTACTGGTGGTACCAATATAGGAGACTTAAGAAGGTAGTCTTTGAATATCTGAAATGCCTGTTCACATTGCTCTGCCCATATGAACTTGATGTCTTTATGCAATAGATGTTGGAATGGGTGGCACTTGTCTGCCAGTTGAGTTATGAAGCATCTGATCGATTGGAGCCTTCCTTGTAACCCTCTTAGTTGTCTCAAGTTTGATGGTGGAGGCATGTCCAATATTTCTTTGACCTTTGCTGGATCCAGCTCGATTCCTCTGTGTGATACTATGAACCCCAATAATTTTCTCGCTGTGACACCGAATGCACACTTTTTTGGATTTAGTCAGACTTTGAATTCCTGCATTCTATCAAAGATGGGTCCCAAAACCTATAGATGATCCTTTCAAAGTATTGATTTGGCTAATATGTCATCCATATAGTCTTCCATTTTCTTGTGGATGAGGTCATGAAATATAGTCGTCATAGCTCTTTGATATGTCACTCCTGCATTCTTTAGACCAAACAACATGACATTCCAACAATATGTTCCCCAATTTACATGTGAAAGCTATTTTGTGTTGGTCCTCTAGCACGATCCTTATTTGATTGTAACCTAAAAAGACATCCATGAGTGATAGCATTTGATGTCCGGCAGTTAGGTCTACTATCATATCAATGTTTGGTAAAGGAAAGTCGTCCTTGGGACATGCTATATTGAGATCCCGAAAGTCTGTGCAAATCCATATTTGACCACTATGATTCATAACTGGTACTAGATTAGATATCCAATCTGCATATGGTATTGGTCTGATGAATTTAGCATCCAGGAGCTTTTTTAGTTCTGCCTTGACTAGCAATGCAACGTGAGGATGCATCTTTCTTAGCCTCTATTTGACAGGTTTGGAGTTTGGTAGCAATGGGAGATGATGTAGCACTAGTTCTGGATCTAATCCTAGCATATTTGAGTAGGACCATGCAAAATTGATCATTCTTGCTTTGAAGAAACTGATGAACTATTCTCTCTCCTTATGGGTGAGTGATTTCACCAAGTAAATGTTCCTTGGGTTCTTGTCATCTCCCAAGTTGACTTCCTCTGTCTCTTCGGCTAGTAGTGCTGATTTCTCCTCTATCAGGGGAGGAGTTCCTTCTTTCCATCTTCTAGCACCTCAGTGAGGTTTTCACTAGAATATACATCTTCTTTTAGCTTTTTATTCTTTTGTTCTTTTTTCTTTTGTGGACTGGAAAGAGGAGCTTCCTCCCAGAAGTATGCTGCTCTATCTAGGTTAATGGAGAATCCTGCCTTGTGATCTCCTAATAGAATGCCTTCCCTTAGTCCCATGAAATGAGCTATTGCCTCATCATTCTCGAAGATATCTAGATTAGGTGGCCCTTGTTGATCCCACTCTATAAGCTCAGGGTGTACAAGATAGACACTTTCACTACTATTTGGATCTAGTTGACTGAATGGGACTACTGATATGGTGCCTACAAAATTGGACTGTGATGTGGACACACCACTTGAGGTTTGATAAATGACATGTTTGTCTATACAGGGTTGTTTGGTGATGGTCAGTTGGTCAAACGGGTCTACTAGATTTATGATAATGTTGGCCCGAGGGGAAAAATATGGGATTGATGGTTCAGAGTCATGGAGGGATCTCCACTCATACTCATGGGAGTTAGTCTCAATGGAATATTCATCCAACATCTCACTTCCTTGGTTATCATCAATTGCTAAGTGTAGGTTTATTTGGGATTGTGTGGTTCCCTCTTCGGCAGGCAACAACTGCGCTAATATGTTTCTTATTAGGACATGCTCTGTGTTGTGCCCCCAGTGCATCTCTGCTATTTGCTCATGATTGAATTGAATGTCTTGGATCATAGGACTAGTGCTTTGTTGTCCATATCCAAAACCTCTTGTGTTTCTCTGGGTTGGTGGGAGAGGAAATTCATATATGCCTTGTTGTCTTGGCCCTAGCCCAGTTGTACCATCGTACCCAAATCTTTGTATCATTGTGTAACCGTTACCATAGTTTGACAAAGGTAACAGAGGCCATATTGTCTCAGGGGAATCTTGGTATAACCAGGTATTGATGTCTTGTTCAAAAGGATTTTCTTCCGCTATGTCTCCCCATCGGACAAAGGTTGTGGGTGGACATCTGAATAGAACAGGCTGTAGAGTTTCTGTCGCAATAATAGGTTGTGGCATGCCATGAGTTCTTAGGATTTGAGGCATGTGCGTGATGGTAAAAGCCTCTTCATATCTGTATTCACCACAACCCTTATCTGTGATGGATATCTTTCCTACTTTCTGTGTGATATCTTTAAGATTTGAATCTGAAGAGGATGAGATGCTTGCATCTTGTTTAATGACTATCTTTCCTGCTGCTCGTGTGACATCCTTGGGATTTGAATC
>MU226504.1:495831-510373 GCA_018584345.1 Thuja plicata | reverse complement strand
TGATCTCCTCTCCTTGGTGAGGGAACTTGATGCATTGATGGTATGTCAAAGGTACAACTTGCATTTCATGTATCCAAGGTCTCCCTAGTAACATGTTGTATCCCAACTCAAGGTCTAAGATTTGGAAAGGTGTGTTTTTGACCACAGGACCAATGTGAATAGGTAGAATGATAATACCCTTAGAGGACCTTTCCTCTTCATCATAAGCTCTGATATTTATCCTCCCTGTGACATCAATGCTTGATTCTGAATAGCCCAATTGCTTGATTAACTTTAGAGTACAAATGTTTAACCCAACTCCACCATCAACAAGGACCCTACGGATGGCGCTTTTGTGGATCTAGACAAGTAAGTGTAGAGGATCATTATGCAGGGGTTTATGTGGTGGTACATCACAGTCTGTGAATGTGGCATGTTTGTTAGCTGCTATATGGTTGACCATAGTTTGGAAGCTCTTGGGTGTTATTTCCCTTGGGATAGCTGCATTCTAAAGTGCTTGGTCAAGTGCCAGTTTATGCTGTGGAGATATGCGCAATAGGTCAAACATGGAGATCTGGGCAGGTGTATGCTTTAGTTGGTCCACTATTCTTGTTTGTGGATATGATTTTTCTATAGGATTGGTTGATGTAGTGGTTGAGGATGGTACTCCTTGCAAGATGAATCTAGCACAATGCGTTGTTACAACACAATTGTTACCTTGGTCTCTGATAGTGATTATAGCCACATGGCTATCTAAAGGATTGAGGCAATTGATAACATTATCATTGTTGGCATATGTATAGTTAAATTGTTTCATTTGTCCACCAGACCCAGAGGATTTTCCCTTGTTCTGATCATGAAAGGTATCATTGAATATAGTGTGATCAATTGTGCCTTTGGTTTGAGTATTCATCACATCGATGATCCCTATGTCAATCAGATCTTGGATAGCATGTTTCAATCAGTAGCAGTTGGCCATTTTGTGCCCCTTCACCTGATGAAACTCACAGAAATCTTTGTCATTATACCACCTCAGTTTTTTTTCATCTTGTTCAAAATCTCTGATTTTTGGGAGAGTGATAGTGTTTGATTGTATCAACTTGCGTAAAGCTGATTCTATCGGCTCTCCTAATGGTGTGAAATCTCTTTGCTGGAAATGAAATCGTGGTTTGCGTTGATTTTGTTGTTGACTATTTGACACAAAAGCTACTTGTATAGGGGGAGGTTGGTTTTGGGTGTATGCTTATTGAGTGGGCCCTGTGGGTTTTTGGGTGGCCACAGGTGCGCCTTGCAGTGACACCTTGGGTTCCGCATAGTTGACTATCTTCACATCAATGACACCATTGCTAGTGACATTTTTGTTTTTGTTCCACCACTTAGATTTTTCTATTGCATTATTATTTGTATCTGTTTGTGTAGGATCTGCAAGGATTCCTTGTTTGACTAAGTTCTACTCACAATGAACTCCTCTGTCGATGAGTTGTGTGAAGTTTGGAGCTAACTGTAACTCTGTTGTGAATGACATGTCTAGAATTAGATTGTCAACAAACATGACTATTAAGTCTTGTTCGGGCACATCATATGTTATACAGTTTTCCGTATTCCTCCATCTCTGTAGGAATTTCACAAAAGACTCTCCATCTTTCTGTTTGATATCACAAAGGTCCTTGATGCTGACCTTGCGCTCGATGTTATGATGGAAGTGAGCTATGAACTTTTTAGCCAATTCTCCCCAATATTTAATTCCATAAGGTAGATGTGAGAACCATTCCATTGCTGGTCCGGCCAAGCTTTGTGGGAACAGTCACATTAGATATGTCTCATCATGAGCGACTTTGACACAACTAGAAAAAAACTCTCAGATATGTTCAATAGGGTTGGTACTGCCCCTATATTTGTCAAATTTTGGTACCGAGAAGTGATTTGGGAACATAGACATGTGAAGAGAATGATCAAAGGGATATGGGTATAAATCCTCTACGGTATAGGATTTAGTCTGCCCCTAATTTTGCATATCCATCATTTGGTTTTGAAGGGTTTACATTTGTTGCATTAGCATGTCTGTTTGATATTGAGGCTGGTGCGTGTGGACATTCCTTTGTGCCGTGGTGGGTATGAGGCTGCACCTCTGTGTCCCTTGAGTAGGAACATAGGATTTCATCCTAGGGACTTGATACTGATTGCCCACTGAGTGATTTGTAACTGGAGGGACATGAGTAGTCCACAGTGGGTTTTGATGTGTTTTTTGTTGTGGCTAAAAGTGGAGTTGATAAAGCTAGGGTAGATATTGTTGCTGCTGAGGTTGGGTTTGGAACTGGGGTTGCTATTGCTGAGGTTCATTTTTGGGGTTGCTGTTTCAGGAGTTGGAACTGAGGCAATTGAAGCTGGGGTTTCTATTGCGGGAGTTAGATTTGAGGCAACTGAAGTTGGGGTTGTTGTTGCGAAGGTTGGATTGGTGTCAGCATGGGCAAAGATGTAGCCTTGGGTGGGCCTTGATTGTAAGTCGTTCCTGCAGAGATGGATCCCTGCAGGCATGATGTGTTGATCCCAAGGCTAGTGTGAATTGATTGTAGTAGCGACATAGTTTTAGGATAGTTGGTGTTTGGTGGGATGGAAGGCATAACATGAGAGCTTGATTGTCCTGGCCATGAGACCAAAGGTAGAGGCATACTAGTGACAATAGGTGCACTTTGTTGCGAGCCTGTCATGCTTTGAGTAGAAGATGTGCTAGCCTAGGTTGGGTCATTGGTTTGATTGGATACATTCTATGTTGATGTGGGTAAAACCAATGGTGGAAAGATCCGTGACACAATAGGTAGTATTTGAGGAATGTGAGTAGTGTTTTGACCTGTGAGAGGGTTTTCGGGTCATATAGTCGTTACACTGAATTTAGCGGGGAGTTTGAATTACTTCTTTATTAGCATGGCCAAGTAACATTCAAGGTTCCTCTCTAAAACAACATCAACTACTTTCATGGAGTAAGCATCTTGTTCCACATCTTCAAGTTCTTCTTCTGTGATATCTTGGAAAAAAGCTGCCCCACGGGGTTGTTCAATGAATAGAGCAGAAATGGTGTTCATGAAGGGATCATTCTCTTGCTTTATTTTCCAAGTGGGGAAACGGTTGATATATGACTCATCAGGTTGAGTTCTAGCTTTAGAACTTGTGTAAGGTCCTCCATGAGGTGTTTGAGACATAGTGTGGTCCAAATTTTGTAACTAAAACAAGTGATATAAAGCAAACAAGGAAGAAGATCCTTTCTGAGGAAAGTCTGAGTTATGTTTTGGACAAGGGTAATTCTAAGGACAAATTTTGATATAACTTGATCTCAAAGTGGTGATGATAAAAGATAAGATTTGTTGACCTTTTTCTTGGACAAAGTCAATTTGATAAAGATGATGATGTTTGATATGATGAGATCAAGGTATTTTGAGTCTGAGCTTTCGAACTAACAATATTTTTGAAAATAGTTGTGCTTTATAGAGAAAGGGTGATCTTTAATGTTTTAGAGACTCACACAATATTCTTTGTGTTTTCCTAGGATAGACACTAGTTTTGGACACCAAATGAAGAATTCTTTCAAGGTTTTTTTAGGCCAAAATAAGAATTTAGTATATCTGGTCAATTGCGGTATAATTTCACCGATTGTGATAAAATAACTAGTTGATTGCGGTAATAAACACGATGATTGTAGAAATTAACAAGTCAAATGTGACAAACTTCCTTCAATTGTGACACAATGCGGGCAATTGCGGTAAACTAGAAACAATCTAAAAAATACTAGAGGATAAGTATCACTGCTTGATATTTTTCAAATTTTTCTGGAACAATGCTTCTGATTTGCAAGACAGTTGACATTGACAACCCTAGAATTTAACACATTTGACTCATTTTGACAGTTTGGATGTTTTTTTTTGCATTTTCAGAAACTGATCAAAGGAACAAGCACAATAGACACTATGTTTTGAGAAATGAAGATTGAAATTGTGTATGTTCTACAAAATTTTCAAGTTGCAAAGTTATCACGAGGTCTCAACAATGAATAGTCAGATTAATCTAGGTCAATGGCTTCATAATACAATGCTATAGGCCCAATTCTTGAATGTCTGTTAGCTCACACAACAATTATCACGCTACTAGGACACGAAGGTCCACAACGTAGGTACCCGTGTTTTTGTTGTTTCTAGGTATTGTTGTCGTGGAGTGAAGATCTCTTTCACTACACAAATACCATGGGAAACATATGTTAGGAATCTTGGGGGGAAATTATGCAACCCCTTGCACTATAATAAGGTATCTATTCAGAGGTAAAACGGGTTGGCCTCTATTTAATCAAGGTTGTAGTAAGGGTCCGTGGTGTCTCTTAAGAGCCTAGTTGACCACGCTGACTCCTTACGGATATTCACTTGATCTAGACTATCATCAACACACCTTGCCCAAGCTTGGCTAGATAAGATAAAACTTTGGTTTGCGCCTTGTTTATATATCGATCAGAAGGATTACCAGTTTAAGGTCGTCCTCCGAGGAAGAAGCGCATTCCCCGGACAGGCCTTTCTAAAAAAGTATAAAGGTTTGTAATCTAATAGTTTGTGCAAGTGCACCCAAAACTCAAGACACAAGGTAAATCGATTAAGCTCCAAAGTTTAAAGTGTGAACTAAGCTACACCACCATACAAGCACCAATGTTCAATTTTAAGCTCAAAAGTAGGTGTTGATTGCTTGTTCAGTTTTTAATACACTAAATTGAGAGATTTTTTGCCTTTGTTTAGTTTTAATCCTCACGTCAATTTTAAGCCAAAATCCAAAATATGAGGTGTGATATGTTTTTCAAGCACTGTTCTTTTTAAATCCAAATCAACAAATGAATTCCTTTTAGTTTGCTTTGTTTAAACAGGTTAGTACCAAAAAGTATTATTTGCCAAAAGATGAGATTATATGAAACTTTGAAATAATGAACGATGCTTACCAGAACTTACCCTTCTCTGTCAGCTGTGATTTGATCCAATCCTGCACAGAAACCAAAAAAATGTAAAATTAGAAACAGATGGGCAGAAGATTTGGATCTGATATTGTAATATTTCTACGATTACAGCAAACTTCTGGCAACTGTGGTAAAATTCTTGCAATTGTGGTAAAGCACTGGCAACTGCGGCATAATGTCGTTGATTGTGATACAGATTAAGCAACTGCGACAAAATTTTTTCAATTGCGGCACGGATCAGACAATTGCGGCAAAGTACTTGAAGAAGGAAGACAAAAATAGACAAAATAATACTGCGAAAGCCTGCAATCAATTGCGGTATTAAACCAATCGATTGCAGCATAAATTTTTTTATTACAGTAAAATACCAGCAACTGTGAAATAATACAAATGTCAAAGAAAAGTTAGATTTTTAAATTTACGACCGTACGACCATGGTTGATCAATCTGGTTCTTCGTCTGCAAGAGATATTTGGGCTATTTGTTCATGTTAGGTTCACCAAAATGTATGCCTCTCCCTTTCGGTTCGTGATTCATGGATTCCCAAGGTTTCCAAAGGCAAGGGTCAGTAGCAAAGGTTTCACAATTGATATAAACCAAATACACGATACTACCAAATGAATAATAATGAAACATAATCAATAAAATGTACAATCAAGAGAAAAGAAAACAAACAAATGCAAACCCCACGATGCTTGAAGCTTCTATTGTTTCTCTCTACTCCTTCTGAAATTCTATTATTGATGCTCAGTATTGGTGGGGCAGCGTCTATGACTTGAGAAGTGTCGAGAATTTGCTAATTGAAATGGGTGTGTGATCGCAAGATGGCTTGAATGATAGAACCAAACTGACGGAGTAATGGTGCATGAGAGCTTGAAATCCTAAACCCTTCATAACCATTTGAAGGGTCCAGGATTTCAAGCTCTCGTGCGCCATTACTCTATCAGTTTGGTTCTAGCATTCAAGCCATCTTGCGATCACACACCCATTTCAATTAGAAAATTCTTGACACTTCTCAAGTCATAGACGCTGCCCCGCCAATACTGAGCATCAATAACAACATTTCAGAAGGAGTAGAGAGAAACAGTAGAAGTTTCAAGCATTGTGGGGTTTGCATTTATTTGTTTTCTTTTCTCTTGCTTGTACATTTTATTGATTATGTTTCATTGTTATTTGTTTGGTAGTATCGTGTATTTGGTTTATATCAATTGTGAAACCTTTGCTACTGACCCTTGCCTTTGGAAAGCTTCAGAATCCATGGATCACAAACTGAAAGGGAGATGCGTACATATATATATTGGAGATATATTAGATATGCCAGGATATCATAATAGAGATTTCCCTTGATGTTGTTATGCCACTGAGTATATACATCAAGTTTGTCTAACAGTGTTATTCTACTAGTTTATTTCCAATTATTTGTCTAATACTTTCAATTGGATTTGGGGTTATCTATTTTAACAGATTCTAACAAAACAAAGTAACACTCCCTTCCAATCATGAACAACCTAAATTTAGACAACACATATAACTCATTCTGCATTTATCCCTTCCTGTATTTAATCTATGACTCACACTTGTAAACTAAAAAAAAAGAAGCAACAACTATCCCAAGATTTGCATCTATCCCAATAGTTGCAAGACCTGACATTGTGGCCTTTTCCCTTGGTTATAGAAAGATAAATGTGATACTCAAAAGGTTGGGAAGTAAGGGAATGATTTTCTGGCAAGGGAATGATTTCTAGATAAAAAAACTAAAACATACCATCAGTCATGATGTCTCTTCTTAGATTCTCCCTACTGCTACTTCTTTCTTTAATATATTATCAAATAGTTTTGAGTAACCCACATAAACTATCACGACTTACCCAAATTGAGTTTTTAGTTCATTTCATCGCAAGCTCACAAATCCAAGTTAGGCTTGTGAGGATTCGAGTCCATAGGTCTTCAACAAGTGTTAGTACCTCTCTCAACTATGACATGCAACCGTACCAATTTGTTAATCCCATAGTGACATGATGAAGAAAACCCATCAAGTGCCACATGTAACATCCTCACTTCCTCATGGTAAAAAATAGGGTCCCACATAATAAGGTGTGAGGCGGCGAGAAGAGACCACCATAGCATCTTATTATTTCTTGAAAGCTTGTGACCTTTAAACATTTCCCCCACTAATCACCATGAGGATGCAAGAAAGCATTATAGTCATCAAAAACATCCACTCGCATGATTATAGGTCCAATCGACAGTCTTACAATTTTTTTGTGAGGACCTTCAATAATTTACCTATGGCCCACCGTCACTTCCTCATGGGCTAAAGGTATTAACTATCTGATCAAGTCATGAGGATGTGGAAACACTTGTATCACAACCCACATACCGCCACACAACCTCAAAACCATTAGCTATCATCTGTCTTAACCATCGTGAGTATGTGACACAACAACCTTGCAACATCTTTTGCTAAAAGAACTTAGCCTCCACGAGGGTGCAATAAACATCTTTAAAGAACGTGAAAAATAAAAGGGAAAAATTATATAGTGTAAGGCTAGGATATTAAATCAAAAGATATCCTAACCACGAACACACCAAGAAAATCAAATATCATGGGCCGATAAATAAACACTTTAAAATTGTGCCCAATTATGTGCCTAATCATTCAATAAGTGTACATTTAGGAATCAAACTAGGTGCCAATCTTGACGTAAATACCAGCATTACAGAGCACCTGATTTTGTGTCGATATCTTTGGCTAGGTGCAAGTGACACTAGACATAGCACTGACCCGATAAATAACTCCTGTATTTCAAAACAATGGATGAGAAATACATTAAAAAAATGTGTGGAAGAAAAAAATAGAGCAAAAAAGGAAGTTAATCATAGGGATTTGTTGTAGCATATATGGCATCTACTCAAGCTTGTAAAGAAGCTATTTGGCTTAAGCGACCCTGTTCATATATTGGAATAAAACAAGAAGTAGTGATAGTTAGAGTGCGGTCTGCCTAGCTAAGAACCTGACATTTCATGTTAGGACCAAGTACATTGATGTTCAATATCATTTATTAAAATATATGGTCAAGGATAGTAGGGTGAGGTTGGTCAAGGTAGAGACTTTGGTAAATGTTGTAGATTCATTAACTAAGTTTGTGAGCAAAAATAAATTCAAATGGTGTTCAAAGCCTAAGGGCCTCATGGCCCCTAGCAATTTATTTATGGTGTAGATACTCTCTTTGATCTTGCAAGGTGTTTAACAAGTGGGAGATTCTTAATAAAATGTGTCTCAACCTTGCATTTACATACAATTACTATTTATAGTAATTTACAATAGAGTATGATTTTTTCCTAAACTTTTCCCAAAGGTTTGAATGAGCTAGATAAGCATGTTGATAAACTTATGTTGCAAGATCATGTCAATTTTTAAAGACATTAAATTTTATATTTTTAAGTTGTGAAATAAATTTTATGAATTTAATTTTGAAGAGTTTAGAGGCTCCAAAATGGCCTAAAAATATCTTGCGCTTCAAACAATTTGTCAATCAGACACTCGATTCAAAAGTTATGGCCTCTAGATGTTGGATCTCCTAAAATAGGAAATGGAAAATCTTGTTGAACACATAAATTAGATATAAAAGGGAGTTACATGTGTTATTTCATGTTTTGACACATCATAGGACATCTTTAATTGGAGATAAGATGGATGTCACTTTATAAGTGATTTTTAGCCAATGGTTTTTTAATACTATTAGATGGATTCATGTATTGTATCTCTTATATGTTAGGTGTGTGAAATGGAGGGTATGTGTAAGAGTCTTTTAACTATTTAGTTACCTCTGGATCTCTAGTTGGTGAGATTCCTATGAGAAGCTTTCTCTATTTTGCCCTGATTTTCAAACACCCATTTTTTGAACTTTTATGTTAATCCAGCATTGGGCTTATTTGAAATGTGTACTTGAAAAAAGAATTCAAAACATGTGATTATGTTCTTTCAATGCAAGGCCATCATCTCTTAGTCCTTTCACATATAGTTTTTTTGTGTATTGGTCAAGAAGTGAAAATAATTAAATCCTGAGGAAATTGCATTGAGAGCGTGTCCCTAGTGTTCCTTTGAGTCATGTGACCTATTTTTGTGATAACCCACTTCATAGTTTATGGTATTTTAATGCTTATATTTTCAAAAACTTATATTCAAAAAGAATTAAAATTTTATCCTATAAAACTCCATCATAAACAAATTATTCCGCCTCACCTCATCCTCATTAATGCCTCATCAAAGTTTCAAAGCTAAATTCCTTCTCAATCCAAAATTATGAAAAGTCCTTGAAAGAAGGCAAAAATAAGTGAAATTAAAATAAAAAATAAATAATAAATAATTTCACTTCTAAAAGTAAAAGAAAATGATGTTATAAAATCAAAAATCACAACTCATAACCAGGTTATGGGTTTCCAAAAGTGAATGCACAAGGTTTTGAATGGTAAATAGTTTATGTGGGGCAAGTAAGTTTTGCATTGTAAAAACACAATTCATAACTCTAAACCCAGCTATGAATTTCTAAAAGTGAAAGCAGAGTGGGAAGGTAAGTTAGAAATGGTAAAAAGTGAATGCACAAAGTAAAGTTAGAATGCGGAGGTAAGGTAGAAATGGTAAAAAGTAAATGCACAAAGTAAAGTTATGGATAAAAGAAAGAATTAAAAAAATAAAAAATAAACATAAGTACTTTAGTTATGTTAAGCAACAATTGATTCTTTTTACTTCATTCTCTTTTTACATGGAAACACAATGCTCTGCTATGGAAATGTTACCAAAATAGCTTCAATGGTTACATCATTTAAGATATAATGGATTTGAGGAAAAGTATTTGGAGCCTCCCAATTAAAAATGATTGCATAGGGCATACAAAATACATCCAGTGAAAAGGTGGTAGAAATTTCAAAGCATATGTGAATAACAATCATGATCCCGAATTCAACCACCTTTCTCTGCTAGCATCTTCTGTATTAGCACAAAATGGAGCCTTGGAACAAGTTATAAATATCCATCGAAGCATAGTCTTGTGGGGATTTTCATCAAGTATTATACTCAAAAGAACTCTCATAGACATTCACATAAAGCGTGGAAGCACAGACAAAGCACAAGCATGGTGGTTTGACAGAACACCTCAAAGAGATTTGGTCTCATATATGTCACTACAATATTTCATGCAAAAGACCTTTCCTTTGAAAAAGATTCAGAAACTTTTGAGAAAATGCGTCGAAGAAAAATCCGAGTTTCTCAACCTTTAACCAACATCTCTACTAACATGCTCCTAGCCATGCCATAGTTTAACAAAGCCACAAATTTTTTTTGGACATCTATCAATGCCTAACAAAATAGGTAGAGTATTTTGTCAAATATTATTGTTGGAAATGCTTTGTTGAACCTCAAATGGAGCATGCAAATATTTAATAATAACTCTATACCATTTTAATCCCAACTATGTTGATATCAAAGTGGGTTGATATGAAAGCATGCACAGGAATGCTAATTGTTTAACAAAATGCCTCAGAGAGAGGATGTATGTCAAGAAACAAAGTGATTTCAAGCTGCATAAAATTCAATGGGAGATTTAATACGAAGTATGGACACCCCTCAAAATATTCTGCTAGAAAACCTTCACCATATATAGTAGCTGAAAATCCTCTATAAATAACATTGCATACAAAATGTAGAGACATAGAGGATGCATGTCAATTGTTTGACAAAATGCTTCAAATAGATGTCAATGCAACGAATGGAATACAATGATGCAAGATATGCACAAAATAGATTTGTTGAAAGGGCTTTTGAAATTTTCAACCAAAGACAATTTTCAGATTTCAAGCACCACTCGACAACCTTTGCCAGTTTCTTTCATACCAAAATGGAAGCTTAAAAATGTTGTAAAGACCTCCACCACAGTGTAAAACATAGATGAATTTTGTTTGATTTTGCTACAAATGCCTTACTTAATATGGAAACATGGTCAAATCATGTGCATTGTTTTATATATCACCTTAAAGATATGTCATCTTAGGAATGAAATGCATGATTACAGTACCAACACAAAATCAATTTATTGAGAAGGCGAGGGAGACCTTAAAGAAAATGAAATTTGTAGCTGTAAAACCATCATCCTTTTACCTACGCCAAAATGGCAGTCTGAGGACAACATATATGCATCATCAAAATAATACAAAAGATGATATTTTTGTTTAGTAGTAAGGTTTGGACGCTCAAGAAACATGTATGCAAAATGGAAAGCATAAACATCGCATAATGACCGTATGGAAAAATGCTCCAAATATTAGAATGCAGAGGTTGCAAATCAAGCACAAAATTGATTTATTTAAAAGGGATTTTAAAACTCTAATCCAATAGATCTAGCAGATTTAATGCACTGCATTGTAAAATTAGTATGCAAAATGTGGAATTATATACCACACATCCAAATTATACAGAAAGCTCAAAAATGTCTTATGATTGCATATCATGAAAATGCAATTGGCACTTGTAAAACCAAATTGCACAACTAGTTCCACACCTTTCTTATGCATGTCTTGCAAGGTAAATATAAGAGTGTAAATGATGGTGCATAAATGTTGAACAAAATTACTCGAAGAAATAGCATATAGGGAGTGAAATGATTGCAAGGTATGTAAGAAATGGATTTGTTGAAGATACTTATAAACTCCCACAAAAGTCTAATTGGTAGTCATAAAGACCAACCTACATAAAAATGCAAATATGGAATGGAATATAGATATATATCAAAGCATTATTACCAATAAAAATGATTAAAAAGTATTTAGAATGTGAAATTTATAAAAGGTTAGGTTGTCAAGCTGAGAATCCCTTCTCATGGCTTGTGAGAATAAATAAAGATAAAGAATGTGAAATTTATTAAAGTTTAGGTTCTCAACCTGAGTTTTATTTCTCCAAGGTTCCCTTTTGGGGTTAAAATACTCGAGAAGATACATAGGAATCATCTGAAAGAAACCAACCAATGAATCACTCTACTTTAGTTGCAAATTTTAAATTATCATTTTGTAAAAGTGACTTACATGACTTATTGTAATTATAACTAAATGTTAGGTAAGGAACCTTTTTAAAAAAAGTGTTGTAAACACTAACTAGTTTAGAGATTGTGATTATGAGGTGGTTAGAATGTAATCATCAAGTAGTTACGAGGTAGTTATTCTCTAAAGCCTATAAATGCAATACTATGGGGAACTCTTACAGAGGGAAAACTCTCGGGAAAATTTCAGAGAATTTTTGAAGAACTTTTTGTTTGCAATATTGTGTACAAGAAGGATTTGGGGATTCTATAATTTCAAGGGATAATAAAGGATGTAGTTTAGTTCGTATGTTCTAAATGTGTGCTTCTGTTATTAGTGTCAATTTCTTGTATGTTAAGTTGGTAACCTATTTATCATATGTGTAAGAAATTTATAATCTATGCAATTAATGTAATGATACACAATTAAGCTTTGGTATCTTAGTTTGAAAGTGTTGAAGTTGACTATATCTTCTTATGTGGAGATTTATGATTCTTTGTTCATTGTCATTGCATGAATAAACATTTTTGTTGATAATCCCCTTTGTAATTATTATCCGTCATGGAATCCTATTTTCTCTTTGTATGTATACCAATTAGGGTTTCTGATTTTCATCCTATTGTAGTTTTATATTTTATCCTTTATGTACTTTCAAGTTAAAGGTACATAAAAATATCAAAAAATCCAATCATATGAGGGAGGTGCCCCTCTCAAATGCAGAGGAAGATTTTAGATCACTGCAATCTCTCCAACTGTTGGTAAACAAATTTGTCACTGCAAATTAACCTTTACAATTAACTCTATTTACCAATAGATTTTTTGGTGACTCCATTGGGGATTAAAATGCTAGTATGCGTTACTCTCAAAATTCTAAAGGTACCTTCCCCAGAACGAAGGTTGGCAACTCTATTTGAAAGATTGAAATATTACGCCTAGCATATTGGTTTGGTACAAAGGAAAAGTCGATAGTGATAGTGACAGTGATGATGAAGACTTTTTGTATCAAAAAAATTAGGTTCCTAATGAACCCACACAAGTTGAATTCTTGAAGAGCTTTTACAGTGGCTTATTCCTGGTATTAACCTAGAATAGTCATTATTTAATGCGAGAATAAAGTAATTCATCGTTTGTGGCCATTTTTTGAATTCCTAAATTAGAAAATTAATCCCCATTTTTGGGCCAATGCTTGGATTAATTAATTTGAAAAAAAAATCTAGAATTCATTTTTTATTCCAGAATAAGCTATTCATGGATTCGAAATTACAACAAAATGTATAAGTCATCGGGTCCGTGCGTGAATGGTCCTTTAGATTTTCTAAGAATTTTTTTTTTATAATCTTATTGTTTTTTATAATCTTATTTTTTTAAAGTTAATAATTCAAAAAATAAAATTTGTAAGAAAATAATTTTTTTTTATAATCTTATTTTTTTAAAGTTAATAATACATATTTTAATTTAAAAATATATAAGTTAGAAATATAGATATATTTTAATTAAAAAACTAGCAACAAAAATGGTAAGTTCAAAAATTAAAATTTGTAAGAATTTTTTTTATATAATTATAAATTTTTAATAAGTTAAAAATACATATTGTTCATATTAATTAAAAATTAAAAAATAATCCTTATTCCCAATTCCACATTATGGGATCCAAACACATAATAGATTAATTCCTAGTCATCTTCTAGGTGCACCAAACAGGTCCAAACCTTATTCCATCTTTCGTTTTCAGGATTAATTAATTTGAGAATAGGTTTTTATTCTAGAATAGGCCTATTCTGGATAAATTAATTCCATGCACCAAATGGGCCCTTAGTGATCCTAATCAAGTTCAATTTTTGAAAAGCTTATAGGGTGACATGTAATTGATTCCTAATAAAGTACACCCTTCTTTGCTTCAGAGTTTGCAAACAAGTGATGAGAAGGATGGAAATAAGAATAATTTTCTTTTTTTTGATCATGTTCTTGAATTAGTGAAAGACATCAATAATGAAAAATATGTTGGGATTAATGGGAAGTAGTATTGAGAGGGGAGGGATGAATTAGTACCTCTAAAAATTTTAACTCTTTTCACCATTCATCATTAGTAATCATTCATTACTGTATTACCGACCATTATTGTTGTTCTTTCTTATGCATGTAGTATTAATTCATAATCTTCAATTGTTTGCAAGATCCATAGAAACATTCATGAAAGTAATAAACACATAACACAAGATATGATATCGTAGAAAACTCCTGTTAGGAAGTAAAAACTGCGGTGGGGATGACACCCACAATACTTCACTCTCTGCAGAGTGGAAGGGAGCCAGTAAAGGCTTACAATTGACCACTTTTGATGATCTACCCTGTTAGGAGTATTAAAGTGGAGACTGGTTAAGATATACTCTGTTAAGAGCTTTAGCAACACTGATTTAAGTGTGCACTCGGTTAAGAGATTTACAATAGGACTGTTAAGTCCACCTTTCTTGAAAGGATTTCTTAAGTGTACTACACTTGTTAGAATGAGTA
>MU226504.1:473116-495781 GCA_018584345.1 Thuja plicata | reverse complement strand
TGTGCACTCGGTTAAGAGATTTACAATAGGACTGTTAAGTCCACCTTTCTTGAAAGGATTTCTTAAGTGTACTACACTTGTTAGAATGAGTACATATGATTGACCTGACTGTATGCAATCTACAATTATTGATTACAGATCCATTAAAGCTCTCATAATAATAATCTCACCTTAAGTGACTAATTAATACCTTTCTTTGCTCGTCGGTAGCCTGCATTCTTGTTCTTGAAACTGATTTGATCCTTTTCTGTCCTTCTGCATGAAATCTCTTGTCTGGTTCTTAGATACTCTCCATGGCTACAATCTTCATCGAACAACAACATACACACAATAGATTGAGCATCTATTTATACAAGTATTTGATCTATCTTAGAATCACGCATTACAATGTTAACTCTTAGATCCAAGGTTTACAACTTGACCTTGATCTTTAGTTTGCATGTTTTAAATTAGTAAAAATAATTAAAACAATAATAAACACATTGCTTCCTTAGCACATAATGGTTTTAAAAAAAAATCAAGAAGCTATATATACAACTTTAGTGATTTATCTAATGTGGAAAGTTAGATCCACTTTTTGCGGGATGTAACTAACTGTCGGCTCTTGGTCGTCGGGTTGAACTAAAAGTTTGTCGGCATTCCTTTGTTGAACTGATTGTCAGGTTCCCTTCATCTGTCAGGTTCCTCTCTTTGTTGTTCCATCGGGTTGCACTGTTGTTACTCGTCGGGTTCTTTTATCCGTTTTGTCATCGGGTAACACTAAATAGTGTTTGTCGGGATGCTTTGAACTTGGCAGTATTAGGTAACCTTGCAGTCAGGTAGTTTTGTGTCTTGTCTGTCAGTGTAGTGTAAACTAATGGTGTAGATCATGTTTTTCCTTGTGTATACTGATGTAAAAATATAATGCCTTCAATCTCCCCCTTTGATATTAGTATCAAAAACTGATATGTGCATAATACTAAAGTGTTTAGTATGTACACCATGTCTATAACCTTGTCATTATATGACTCCCCCTAATTGTATGCATCGGTATAGTATAAGTATATGTACATGTATACTTGCCTCTTTACTATACATTCCCTATTTTTTGCTCTTTCAAATGTTTGACTGTACATCATTTCCTCCTTTCATTTACTGTGAGTGTTCATATCACTTCCCCTTTATACTAACTACTGACTAAACTGTATGTACATATCACTTCCCCCTTTATTTGACACCCATGACAAAAATGTACAACTTATAAGATGCCAAAACAATGTCACAAAAATGTGTAACTTACAATGTGTCAAGAATATGTGAATGGGTGGTCTTGATGTCTTCGAGCAATTTCTCCCATTTTTATTTTAGGAGTTCTAGTGCCATGTGCTCTAGCTTTAGCCTTGTATGCATATCATAAATGTTGTCTAGAACATACATTTCTGGGGTGGCAATTAGTGTGTTTGCCTCTGTCACATGTTGTTGCAGTAGTGAAAGTGTCAGTAAGAGTTGAGCTTGAAGCTTATTTACCTCATCTATGTACTTTGTCTCTGCAATCTATGTCCTATCTCAATTTCTGAGCCTATTTGAGTTGCTCATTGTGCAATTTTATTGCCTCTTCATTATTCATGATATTTTGTGCACTTATCTTAGGATCAACATATATTTGTGCTATCTTTTTGGTATACTCCTGTGTGAGTTGATCAAGTGTACACAATTTCTATATCAAAGTAATATCTTCTGAGATGATTGGATCAATTGTGCTCACCAATTCATAAAGCTTTACCTTTTTCAATGCCACTTCCTGGCTTATCTTTTCTGCAAGCTTGAACTCATACCTATGTTCAAGTCATTCTTTCATGACCTTCTCAGCAATGATGTTCTGAGATGTGATTGCCTCTGTGAGAACCACTAGTTGATCAAGCATTGGGGTTGTCTGATCAACATCTACATCTGGTACTATTTGTTGAAGTATACCTCTTGCTACTTCTAGTACCTTTGCTTGCTGTTCTGATCCGTTGTTCTGAACCTGTACCTACAAGAAAAATGGATTTGTTTGTTGGGGGGGAGGGGTTTTCCTTAGTCAAACCTAGATTTAGGAATTGACCTTGAAATCAATAATTGAAATAAAGAATACTAGCAAGTAGTAGAAGTAAATCTAATAATGAAGCTATGATATTCAATAGATATGCAATTGTATTTCGAATGTAAACAAGTATGAAAATATGAAAGCTTGGACTCAATATTAGAAACCATAAACCTCCATGATTGTATGCTTGGAATTCACCTTGAAGAGAGAATGAATGAGTCTTGAGGATGCACAAAGGATCTTGAAGGAAGATCACAATATCATGATTCATGATGGATAGATCTAGGGCTTGAATGATGAATCTTGAATGCTTGAACCAAATCCCTTCAAAGGCTTGAAAGCTTTAATCCTTGATCTTCAATGCAGAACTTGAATTATTGAGAGGAAGACTTAAAACACCTTGATTGAACTTTGAAATCTTGAAAACAAGTAGAACAATGGATGCTTGACTTGAATTATCTTGGCTTAATATCACTTTTTTGCTTCTTGGATAGTTGATGATTCATACTTAGAGAAAATGAAAGGAGAAAACTTCCTTATATATGAATCTAGGGCACGATCTTCTAGAGAGGCCTACATAGGAGAATTAAATTCCAATTAGACCTATATCCCTAGAAGAGGACCTATATTAAATATAATTTAAGAATCATCGATTCGGAACCTAAAACAACCGACAAACTTTCAAATTGGAAAGGGGGACTCAGTTCAAATTTGAGGTCATCCTTGACCTAGGTCAAGTTTGAGGTTGACCTTGAAATAGGTCAAGGTTGAGGTTGAACTTGACCCAAGGAGTTAGAACCCCTAGAAAATATGCCAAATGGGAGGGATGGTTCCCGGAGAGGCCCAATCAGGGTCCTAAACAGACAAAGAAGTAGGAGAGGGTACAGAAACGAGGGGAAAATATGATGGTGGTAAAAAACACCCCCTAAGGAGGGATACATGTTCTTAACATGGAAGTGCTTCCATTTTAAGATGATACATTAAGCCCCCACTTTAGCGAGAGTATGGAAATCAAACATACCCGCGATAAAGTTAGAAGAAAGACTTTGGTGGATCGCAACGAGGTAGAAAATCAATTAGTCAAGGAAATGAGCCCCCCAAAAAAGGATTCTAACTCAAGATACATGCACAAAGATATGAAATTAAAGAGAAATCAATCATAGAGAACATACATGACTACATAAGCAAGACAAGAGCAACACTATAGATAACATAGCTTCATGATCTAATCCTACTAGCATGAAAGTGAAAGAGAGAAAAGAGATAGTGATTACCTAAACTAGTAAGATGCCCACCTTACCATGAATCACCAAGGAGGGAGAGCCCAACTGGTTCACCCATAAACTATGGTTTGTAAATGTAACACGTCTTCTAACGACTTTTTGAAACATCCATAGATCCACATTCTTGTATCACTATGGAATATAAACTGTGTGTCTTTTCAGGATTTAGCATCTTATGTGCATTACCTTCCAAGGATTTAGCATATTGTAAAATGCACATATCTTCAAGATTTAGCAACTTATGTGCATTAACTTTCAAGAATTTAGCAAAAATAAAAATAAAAATAAAAATAAAAATGTGTCTCTTGAAGATTTAACAACTTATGTGCGTTACCTTTCGAGGATTTAGCATGTTGTAAAATATAAAGTATAGTATAAGGGAGGCCCTATATATGCCCCCCTCCTTATCATGACTACCCACTAGGAAGGATAAGGAAGAGAAATAGGATACCTACTTCACAAGGTAAGGAGATATCCAGTTTAACAACAATATACACTATATCCTTAGCAAAGAGTATTGACCCTTACCTCTAAGAGCATAGATAATCATGAAATGGATATGTCACATATGGAAAAAGGATCCTCAGAGAGGAAGACATTTTATCATCAAGACCCCTAATATAGAGGAGTTCTTAGGATAAAATGTCATCTTCTAAAGAAAAGAGGGACCAAAGATTCAATCATCAAGCCCCCTGTGATCAAGAGGAAGAGGAATCTTTGAATGAAGGAATCAAACTCTAACCCAAAGCAAAGGAAATAGTTTATAAAGAACATAATTTGAAAAATAAAGAAGAGGAGATGACCTAGGACAATCACCTCTCATATAAGAGGGTATCCATAGCCAAAAACATAAATCTTTATAAGGAAATAATGTTGTATGATAAACAAATACCACTAAGCTAAGGAAAGTATATCCTTAGATAGAGGAAGAAGGCAAATACCTTTCCCCCCAGGGTTGAAAGCAAGGGATATATCAAACTATATTAAGAGATATTGTAACAAAGAGATATCTTCGCAAAGCAAATGTCCTAGAAAAGATATCATGAGTGATTATGAGTGAAGTAAGTATGTATCATAATAGAAAATTATAAGGATAGAATATAGAAAGAATAACCGATTAAACTAAAAAAAAAAACATGCTAAGAGCATAATGGATCCTAGAAGATTGGAAGGAAATACCTCTTTCCCCCTAGGTAAGAGACAAGAGGAGAGAAAATATTATCTAATTTATAGAAGAACGAGGGGAATGCCCTATATCAAAATTATGAAATTGTAATACTGCACGGGAATGAGATATAATTCCTAAAGCAACTCTTTCTCTAATGCACACAATCAGTAAGTAAATGTGTATTACTATAATGAAAATTACATTTTTATTTAGAGAGAGCGTTTTTCAGCATAGGTTTAAATATTTCTTTCTTAGAATTCATTAATTGGATATACACTTTCTTAGCCACATCTTGAGGAGTATCAGGGTGATCTAAGGAAGGTGTTGGAAGAAGATTATGAAGATGAGGATGATAGTTAAGATCAACCACCTTGAATTGAGAAGTCAAGAAACCTATACCATGCATATCTTGTTTAGGGGATGAATGAATCGGGTTTTTAATGTCATATTCATTAACACCAAGCCCTAAACCCTTATATCCTTGTTTATCCACCATAGTATATCTGACAATGTACATATCTTGCAAAGCTTCTACATGAGGTGATTGATGATGGTGTTCATGAGAAAATGTTGTGTATGGTAGAATGATAGGTTTAGAAGAGGTTTCTTTGTTTTTCCCTTTAACATCATCATTAATTGGATAGGAAGGGGAAGGTAAATGGAAGAAACATTGAACATCTGCATCATGTACCTTAGCTTGAGCCCCATCATAAGTGTGGGAAGAACTAGGGATAGAAGATGGAGAAATAGAAATAGGAAAATTAGGAATGATAGGATTAGGATTAGAAATATTAGGAACTAGATTAGGAATGATAGATTAGGATTAGGAAGATTAGTGAATGGGGTATCATCTACCCAATTCTTCACATAATCCAAAAGAGCAATAAGTCCACTACACAAATCCTTGATGAAAGTTTTGAAAGTAGGAAGACTAGTATTAGTTAATCTCAAAATAGCATAAGCAAGTGAAACATGAAGATTAAAAAACATGATGAAATGGATGATACTTTCATAAACATCATAAGTACTATAAAGAGATGCTAAAAGAAGCATAATGAGAAAAGTAAACATACCCCAAAGCGTCTTAAAGATCTTCATAGTGAATGAAATGCAAGAAATGTTTTTATACTTTTATGAGTATACAGATTTTTTTTGTATTTTAAAATGCAAGAGCATAAAAGAAAACTAATTTAGTATGCATGCAAGATATAGCATAAAAGATGTAAATCTAACACCAAAAAGAAAGAGTTTTCTATCGCGGGTTCACCAAAATGTAAGATATAAAATTTGTAAGATATAAAATGTATAACATTTAAAAAGGAATGGGGGTACAAATAAGATGCTCCCCTTAAATCCTTAGATACACAAATGAAGGATCCAAATTGATTAACCCCAAAGGAAGGATCAATGCATAAATGAATCAATCATTTGGAGATAAGAGCAAAGAGGAAGATCTTAAATTCCCATTTTAGAAAAGAATGTGTGATAGATCTAGAAAGATTAATAATCTTTAATTGAAATGAATAGGAGAAAAATACTAATCTTGAAATGTTGCAGATCTGAAGAATGCTATTTTCGGGGGTCTGTACTCAGTTTTTGGGAAATCTAAAGACCAGAGTTGGAATAGAAATGCAGAAATGAACAAAACCTAGAAATCTTTTTCTGTTCTGACACATTTCCAATTTTGACCTCAAGTCAATGTCACCATTGACCAAGAATTATTCCAACCTATGATAGAATTGACCTCAAAAGTCTCCAACTGAAAATTTGTTTTTGAATCCTAAAAGTTTGCCAAAAAGGGTATTTGAATCTGCACTCTGATCTTCTGTTCTGAACCTGTACCTACAATAAAAATGGATTTATTTGTTGGGCGGAGGGGTTTGCCTTAGTCAAACCTTGATTTAGGAATTAACCTTGAAATCAATAATTAAAATAAAGAATGCTAGCAAGTAGTAGAAGTAAATCTAATAATGAAGCTATGATATTCAATAGATATGCAATTGTATTTCGAATGTAAACAAGTATGTAAATGTGAAACCTTGGACTCAATATTAGAAACCATAAACCTCGATGATTGTATGCTTGGAATCCACCTTGAAGAGAGAATGAATGAGTCTTGAGGATGCACAAAGGATCTTGAAGGAAGATCACACCACCATTATGGATAGATCTAGGGCTTGAATGATGAATCTTGAATTCTTGAACCAAATCCCTTCAAAGGCTTCAAAGCTTGAATCCTTGATTGTCAATGGAGAACTTGAATGCTTGAGAGGAAGACTTGAAACACCTTGATTGAACTTTGAAAGCTTGAAAACATGTAGAATAATGGATGATTGACTTGACTTAGCTTGACTTAATATCACTTTTTTTCTTCTTGGATAGTTGATGTTTCGTACTTAGAGAAAATGAAAGGAGAAGACTTCCTTATATATGAATCTAGGGCAAAATATTCTAGAGAGGCCTACATAGAAGAATTAAATTCCAATTAGACCTATATCCCTAGAAAACCTATATTAAATATAATTTAAGAACCATCGCTTCAGAACCCAAAACAACCGACCCGAAAGTGGGAAATGAACTTTAAATGACCTCCGGTAGCCAACAAAATTTCAAATTGGAAAGTGGGACTTAGGTCAAAGTAGAGTTTGACCTTGATCGAGGGAGTCATAACCCTTGGAAAATATGCCAGATGGGAGGGATGGTGCCTGGAGAGGCCCAATCAGGGTCCTAAACAGGCAGAGAAGTAGGAGAGGGTGCAGAAGTGATGAGACAATATGATGGTGGTCAAAAACACCCCCTAAGGAGGGCTAAATGTTCTTAACATGGAAGTGCTTCCATTTTAAGATGATACAAGGGCATACAAAATACATCTAGTAAAAAGGTGGTAGAAATTTTAAAGCATATGTGAATGGTAGTCATGATCTTGAATTCAACCACCTTTCTCTGCTAACATCTTCTGTACTAGCATAAAATGGAGCTTTGGAACAGGTTATAAATATCCATCGAAGCATAGTCTTGTGGGGATTTTTGTTAACTATTATACTCAAAAGCACTCTCACAGATATTCACACAAAGCATGGAAGCACAGACAAAACACGAGCATGGTGGTTTGACAGAAACCTCTAAGAGATTTGGTCTCATTTATGTCATGACAATATTTAATGCACATGACCTTTGCTTTGAAAAAGATTCAGAAACTTTTGGGCAAATGCATTGAAGAAAAAGCTGAGTTTCTCAACCTTTAACCAACATCTCTGCTAACATTCTCCTAGCCATGCCATAGTGTAACAAAGACACAAATGTTTTTTGGACATCTATCAATGCCTAAAAAAATAGGTAGAGTATTTTCTCATATATTATTGTTGTAAATTCTTTGTTGAACCTCAAATGGAGCATGCAAATAGTTAATAATAAATCTGTACCATTTTTGTCCCAACTATGTTGATATCAAAGTGAGTTGATATGAAAGCATGCACAGAGGCATGCTAATTGTTTAACAAAATGCCTAAGAGAGAGGATGTATGTCAAGAAATAGAGTGATTTCAAGATGCATATAATTCAATGGGAGATTTTAAATGAAGTATGGACACCCCCTCAAAATATTCCCGTAGAAAACCTTCATCATATATAGTAGCTGAAAATCCTCTATGAATAACATTGCATGCAAAATGTAGAGACATAGAAGATGCATGTTAATTATTTGACAAAATGCTTCAAATAGATGTCAATGCAGGGAATGGGATACAATGATTGCATGATATTCACAAAATAGATTTGTTGAAAAGGATTTTGAAACTTTCAACCAAAGACAATTTTCAGATTTCAAGCACCACTTGACAACCTTTGCCAGTTTATTCCGTGCCAAAATGGAAGCTTAAAAATGTTGTATAGACCTCCACCACAGTGTAAAACATAGATGAATTTTGTTTAATTTTGGTACAGATGCCTTACTCAATATGGAAACACAGTCAAATCATGTGCATTGTTTTATAGATCACCTTAAAGATATTTCATCTTAGGAATGAAATGCATGATTGCAGTACAAACACAAAATCAATTTTTGAGAAGGTGAGGGAGACCTTAAAGAAAATAAAATTTGCAGCTATAAAACCATCATCCTTTTACCTACGCCAAAATGGCAGTCTTAGGACAACATATAAGAATCATCAAAATAGTACAAAAGATGATATTTTTGTCTAGTAGTACGGTTTGGACGCTCAAGAAGACATGTATGAAAAATGGAAAGAATAAACAAGGCACAATGACCGTTTGGAAAAATCCTCCAAATAATAGAATGCAGAGATTGCAAATCAAGCACAAAAATGATTTATTTGAAAGGGATTGTCAAACTCTAATCCAATGGAACTAGCAGATTTAATGCACTGCATTGGTAGATTAGTATGCAAAATGTGGAATCATAGATCACACATCCAAATTATCTGACAGAAAGATCAATAAAGTCTTATGATTGCATATCATGCAAATGCAATTGGCACTTGTTAAACCAAATTGCACAACTAGTGCCATGCCTTTCTTATGCATGGTAAATATAAGAGTGTAAACGATGGTGCATAAATGTTGAACAAAATTACTCGAAGAAATAACATATAGGGAGTGAAATGATTGCAAAGTATGCGAGAAATGGATTTGTTGAAGATACTTATAAACTCCCACAAAAATCTAATTGGTAGTCATAAAGACCAACATACATCAAAATGCAAATATGGAATGGAATATAGATATATATCAAAGCATTATTACCAATAAAAATGATTAACAATTATTTAGAATGTGAAATTTATAAAAGGTTTGTAGGTTGTCAAGCTGAGTTTTATTTCTCCAAGGTTTCCTTCTCATGGCTTGTGAGAATAAATAAAGATAAAGAACACCATGTAAGATATTGAAGGATAAAGAAGAGTTATTTTCAATTGGAACCTTGCAAAGGGGATAATAATTGGATTCAATGGAAATAAAATTTTATAAGAAATGAGAAATGAGGTTAAATATGTATTTGAATGTTAATTTTTTTTGTTGAGCAATCAAGAAAATACTCAAGAAGATACATAGGAATCATCTGAAAGAAACCAACAAATGAATCACTCTACTTTAGTTGCAAAATTTAAATTATCATTTTGTAAAAGTGACTTACGTGACTTATTGTAACTAAAAGTTAGGAAAGGAACCTTTTTTTGAAAAAGTGTTGTAAACCCTAACTAGCTTAAAGATCATGATTATGAGGTAGTTAGAGTGTAATCATAGTGTAGTTATGAGGTAGTTATTCTCTAAAGCCTATAAATGCAATACTATCTGTAATGTAAAGGGGGAACTCTTACAGAGGGAAAACTCTGGAGAAATTTTCAGAGATTTTTTGAAGAACTTTTTGTTTACAATGTTGTGTACATGAAGGATTTTGGGATTGTATAATTTCAAAAGATAATAAAGGATGTAGTTTAGTTCGTATGCTCTAAATGTGTGCTTCTGTTATCAATGTCAACTTCTTGTATGCTAAATTGGTAACCTTTCTATCATATGGGTAAGACATTGATAATCTGTGCAATTAATGTAATGATACACAATTAAGCTTTGGTATCTTAGTTTGAAAGTGTTGAAGTTGACTATCTCTTCGTATGTGGAGATTTTTGATTCTTTGTTCATTGTCATTACATGAATAAACATATTTGTTGATAACCCCCTTTATAATTGTTATCCATCATGGAATCTTATTTGCTCTTTGCATGTCTTCCAATTAGGGTTTCTGATTTTTATCCTATTTTAGTTTTTATGTTTTCTCCTTTATGTACTTTCAGGTTAAAGGTACACAAAATATCAAAAACCTCAATCATATGAGGGAGGTGCCCCTCTCAAATGCAGAGGAAGATTTTAGGTCACTGCAATCTCTCCAACTGTTGGTAAACAAATTTGTCACTGCAAATTTACCTTTACAATTAACTCTATTTACCAATAGATTTTTGGTGACTCCATTTGGGATCAAAATGCTAGTATGCCTTATTCCTCATAAATCTAAAGGTACCTTCCCCAGAACAAAGGTTGGCGACTCTATTTGAAAGATTGAAATATTGCACCTAGCATAATGGTTTGGTACAAAGGAAAAGTGGATAGTGATAGTGACATAGATGATGAAGAATTTTTGTATAAAAAAATCAGGTTCCTAATGAACCTATACAAAATGAATTCTTGAAGAGATTTTATGGTGGCTTACATATTTTTCCAGAAAATACCCATCCTTCTTTACTTCAAACTCTGAGAAAGATTGAATAAAAAGATGGAAAAGATAATTACTTTCTTTCTCATGATAAAAAAACCTTTATCAAAAAGAGGCTCTTCATACGAAGATTAAGAATATTTTATTGAGAAGTCTCATTCATGTAAATTAGTGATGGACAATGATGATGAGGAAAGTACTCCATTTCTTGTACTTGGTTATCAAAGGAAACAGACCCTTAGTGATCCTAATCAAGTTCAATCTTTGAAAATCTTCTAGGGTGACATGCAACTGATTCCTAATAATGTACACCCTTCTTTGCTTTAGACTTTGCATTAAATAATTAATGAGAAGGATACAAAGAAGATAATTTTTTTTTTTTGTGATCATGTTCCTTATTTAGTGAAAGACATCAATAATAAAAAAGAAAGTGATCCTTCTCTTGTACTTGTTTTCGAATAGAATCATATTCTTGCGGATCCTAAATAGGTTCAATTTATTAAAAGTTTCTATGGAAATATATATATTACTTCTAATAAGATGCATCCTTCCTTTCTTTAGAATTTCCAAGATATAGAGTAAAAATGTGGAAAAGAGAATCAATTTCTCACTCATGATCAAGAATCTTCATCAGAAAGACATCATGGATGTGAAGATAAAGAAGTATTTAAACTAGTAATGGAAAACATAAATGAACCATACCTTGCACCTGTTAAATTCAACATGATCATACTCTTGATGACCTTAATCAAATTAAATTTTTGAAGAGCTTCTACAGTGACATGAAGTTTTCTCCTGATAAAGTGCATCCTTATTTTCTTTAGACATTAGAACATATTGAATCAAGAGATGGGAAGATGTTTGGTTTTGTTGAAACCAGTGTTCCTCTAGTAATATGTACCATTGAAAGAGACTCTTTGTATAATGAAGATAATGATATAGAGGAAAATATATCTCTTGAAGGTGAATGTATTCTTGCTGAAATGTTGTGCAATAAGAGTATTGAAAAGGTGTCAATAAAGCCAGCATGTAGTAATGAAGATGAAGTTCTTCTATATTTTCTTGATGATACATGTCAAAAAGTTACAAAATAAGTTTTGAACATCCTTAAGAATGATAAATATGAGAATGAATCAAAGGAAGCCTTCTTGAATGATGTGCAACTTGAGTAAGAAAATAAAGATGAAGGAAGAAAATTTCAGGAAGAATCTTATAAAATCTGTGTTCCCACATGGTGTCTTGATGCTTTTGATAATGATTTCCTTTGTGGAGAAGGAATTCTTTTTCATTGATCATTAAACACCAAAGAAGAAATCCCTATCAGTGAAATTCAAGGTATGAGCTTATATATGTCTTCTTCTAGTTTGTCACTAAGCAATGAGATTCATGGGTCGATTATGTTAAAAGAAAATCAAGTCTTAGTTGTGGAAAATGATCTTATAAATTGGAATGAAGATCCTTTTGAAGTATCATTGCATTCAAAGATAGCCAAAATCTTTTCACCCAATGAACTACACAAAATGGGTCATAGAATTCATAATCTCCCATGAATAATGATGATGATAACATGGATAGAATAACACACACACACACACACACACACACACACACACACACACACACACACACACAATTAGAGGTATACATTTTTCAAGCATCAGTGAGACTATTAAAGACCATCTTGATGAATTGGACAAGGAAAGTGTCAATGTTGATATAGCTAAAAAGGTTCAAAAGAATGCCAAGTTCCATGACAAATTACCTCTTGGGAATTATTTCCATTATAACCAAACATATCCTCATCCTCTTGTTCATAGTCCTGAAACCTTGTTAGAAGAAAACCATACATTTGGAGGATCTTCATATTAAATCAAAGTGATTAGATCAAATAAAGGAAATCATGCCTTGTTGTCTTATTCACCAGAATTAGACAGTAACATAGAGGTAGCATTTTACCTTGCAAAGGATGATCAAGAGACTGAAAAATGTGAAGATGGAGGATTTAGTTGTAATGCTCACTGATAGGACCCTTATTTGCATGAGTGCCAATCTTTGAGCAATAATCCTCATTGTGTGGACTCGTTGGACCCTTATTTGCATGAGTGCCAATCTTTGAGAAATACTCCTCATTGTGTGGACTTGTTGGAGCATGCATATTCTAAAAATAAAATAGCTATTGTGGCTTCTTAGCACGTCAAAAATCAAATGAATAACCATGAGGAAGAAAAGGAGGAAAGCCAAATTATGCGAGTCAAGCTTGATGAGAATATATTTTCATATCAAAGCTATTGTTTGGAATGCCTTATTGTAACAATGTTGATAAAGTGAGAAGAGTTTGAGGTATCAAAGAAGAATCAAGGAATCAATTATGACTAGTCAAGAGACATCCAGGAAGATGGTTTGCCTCATGGAAATTATACTTGTATACTAGAGATATTGGATAAGGATTATTCTTATTTAATTGATATATTTTATTCCAATCCAATGATTGAAAAGGAATATTCAAGCTTCCAAGTTGTAGATTCAAAATTTAAAAGGTGCATTAGAAACCCTGAAGATGTAATACTTTGGTTGATACAAGAAGATTTTATTTCTAACACACAAGAAGGAGTTGAGTTGATTCTAGATTCAAATATTTTCAATGAGAAATGCTTATTTGGATATGTTTCCTCACCTAAAGAAGTTTTTGTACCTTCCAGAATACTAAGGAGAAGAGTTCAAGGAGAAGGTTTACAATAGAGTTCATAGGTGCTCCAATGTTCTCAACTTTTATTCCATAGTGGCATCTATTTTCCCAGCCTGTCGATAGACTCACATGATCATCATAATCTAGTCTTGAGATAGGCTTTCCCTACCATGTGCATATTTTAGGTAGAATTTTTGTTCTGCTTAACTACTTTAGCTATGTTAAGCAATAACCGATTCTTTTAACTTCATCCTCTTTGTACATGGAAACACACTCCTATGATTTGGAAATGTTATTGAAATAGCTTCAATTGTTGCAACATTTAAGATAGAATGGATTTTGGGAAAGGTATTTGGAGCCTCCCAATTAAAAATGATTGCATAGGGCATACAAAATACATCTGGTGAAAAGGTGGTAGAAATTTCAAAGAGTATGTGAATAGCAACCGTGATCCTCAATTCAACCACCTTTCTCTGCTAACATCTTCTGTATTAGCACAAAATGGTGCTTTGGAATGGGTTATAAATATCCATCAAAGCATAATGTTGTGGGGATTTTAGTATTATAGTCAATTGCACTCTCACAGACATTCACACAAAGCATGGAAGCACAGACAGAGCACAAGCTTGCTGGTTTGACAAAACACCTCAAAGATATTTGGTTTCATATATATGCCATGACAATATTTCATGTGCATGATGTTTCCCATGAAAATGCATCGAAGACAAAGCCAAGTTTCTCAACCTTTGACAAACATCTTTGATAGCATACTCCTAGTCGTGCCATAGTGAAAGCCACAGAACAGAGCATGAACATCTATCAATGCCTAACGAAAGAGGTAGAGTATTTTGTCAGATATTATTGTTGGAATTTCTTTGTTGAAACTCAAATGGATCATGCAAACCATTAATAATATCTCTATTCCCTTTTTATCCCAACTATGCTCATAGTAAAGTGGGTTGATATGAAAGCATTCACAGAGGCATGTGAATTGTTTGACAAAATGCCTACGAGAGATGATGTATATCAAGAAATAGAGTGATTTCAAGATGCATAGAATTCAATGAGAGATTTGAAACAAAGTTTGGACACCCCTCAAAGCATGCCACTAGAAAACATTCACCAGATATATTAGCTGAAAATCCTCAATGAATAACATTGCGTGCAAAATGTAGAGACATAGAGGATGCATGTTAATTGTTTGACAAAATGCATTTTTGTCTAGTATTATGGTTTGGATGTTCAGGATGACATGTATGCAAAATGGAAAGCATAAATAAGGCACAACAATTGTTTGGCAACATACTCCAAATAATAGAATGTAGAGGCTGCAAATCAAGCACAAAATTGATTTATTTAAAAGGGATTTTAAAACTCTAATCCAATGGAACTAGCAGATTTAATGTGCTACATTGGCATATTAGTATGTAAAATGTGGAATCATAGACCACACATCCAAATTATCTGACAGAAAGCTCAAATTTTTTTTATGATTGCATATCATGCAAATGCAATTGGCACTTGTAAAACCAAATTGCACAACTAGTTCCACGCCTTTCTTATGCATGTTTTTCATGGTAAATATAAGAGTGTAAACGATGGTGCATAAATGTTGAACAAAATTACTCAAAGAAATAGCATATTAGGGAGTGAAATGTTTGTAGGGTATTCGACAAATGGATTTGTTGAAGATACTTAGAAACTCCCACCAAAATCTAATTGGTAGTCATAAAAACCAACCTATGTCAAAATGCAATTATGAACAGAATGTAGTTATACATCAAAGCATTGTTACCAATAAACATGATTAACAAGTATTCAACAAGTAAAAATTATAAAAGGTTTATAAGTTGTCAAGTTGAGTTTTATTTCTCCAAGATTTTCTTCTCGTGGCTTGTGAGAATAAATAAAGATAAAGAACATTATGGAAGAGATTGAAAGATAAAGGATAAGGAGTTCTTTTCAGTTGGAACCTTGCAAAGGGAGTTACAATTGGTTTCAAGGGAAGGAATTTTTTTTTATAAGAAATGGGGTTAAAATATGTCTTTGAAGGTTAAGTTTTTGATGAACAATAAAGAAAATACTCAAGAAGATACATAGAAATCATTTGAAAGAAACCAACCAATGAATCACTCTACTTTAGTTGTGAATTTTAAATTATCATTTTTTTAAAGTGACTTACGTCACTTATTGTAACTAAAAGTTAGGAAAGGAAAGTTTTTTTTTTGAAAAAGTGATGTAAACCCTACCTAGTTTAAAGATTGTGTTTATGAGGTAGTTAGAATTTAATCATCAAGTAGTTATGAGGTAGTTATTCTCTAAAGCCTATAAATGCAATACTATCTATAATGTAAAGGGGAACTCCTACACAGGGAAAACTCTGGAGAATTTTCAGTGATGTTTTGAAGAATTTTTTATTTGCAATGTGTACAAGAAGGACTTTGGGACTGTTTAATGTATATCTCTATACATATCATCCCTGATTTCTGAGCGTCCTTCAAACTTCTTTTTGGGTCAGATTTTTCTTTTGCGGGTCGGAGTTTCCTTTTCCTCGCAGGTCCCTCTTTCTTTCCTCAGTCACAAAGCTTTTGAAAGCGTTGGACATGTGTTGTTCCCGCGGTATTTTGGTGAAGGTGCAGGGAGTTTCTCTTGCTAGAAACTCCACCACATTGCCACGTGTCCTAGGCTTTTTTTGAGAAAGTTTTTAATGCCTCGAGGAATGCAAAATGATTGCGAATATCAACTTTTATTTCTTATAGGATGCGTGTCAAATGGATGAAGACTGACGTGCAATAGTGTGTTGTGGTGACTCCTCTGACGACCTTGACAATGATCTTCCTGGGTGGTATCCTATCCAACAAGGTGGGATCTTGATTTTGGGAATATTTTCTGGTTGCAAAGATGTGCTTTTAAAGGGGGGATGTTTTTGGTTTTAGGGGTTTGATTTTTAGTTTTCAAGGAGACTGATAATTTTAACCAACAAAGTATTTTGTTTTTGGTATAATTCTAAGATACCACATTTTGTAGACTTTACTCCTATATATTTTCATGTTAATTGAAGTTTGATTATGCTCGACTGAGCCTTTTATTTTTAATTAATACTGAATATACTTGAATTCTATGTTAATTTGAATAGTGAATATCTTATAAGAGTCTAGTATTTTTGTATGTGAGATTACTTTCAATGATGGACCATGTTTGAAACTAACTCTTCCAGTTGAAAGTGACTGAATGATAAAGATACTCCATGTTTATGATGTTATCAGAAACAAGTAGATGAATAGGTGTTTTGGAATGTGACTATTGTTTCTCAGCTTTTATGGATGCACCCATGAGATGATATGAATATTTTGACTTGTGTCAAGGATCCTATTATTATGTTCTCGTCTCTACTATGAAGGGATTGTGGTATACAATGCCAATCTATAGGATAATATTTACATTCTGAACTGTGGTTCTATCTTTTCATTCATGAAATATTCTAAGTAATTATTGAAATAATTTGGCGAATCATCATAGATTTAGTTTAATTTCAGTATTCTTCTATTTCCATTCCCCCTGTTCATGGAGATCTGTCTTCTCAACCCCATAGATTATTTTGAGTGTTAGCAATTTTGGCCCCACAACACCCAAACTTTCCATAAGGTCTATTACCATTCTGAGGTTGAAAATTTAGGATTTTAATACTTCTTTTGTTTGGCATGCCCAGTGGGACCAAACCATCATAGAGCCTGATTTAGAACAAGTATATGAGCCACAAGCCCATCACAAGATCCATATCCTCTTGTTATCTAGGATTATTGATCTCTCCTCTGGTTTTCGTAACCAAATCCAAAGCTTCAACTTCCTCATAAAGTGCATTACTAGCAACAGCCCCTATAGCACCTATGCATGTGTGAAAATTTGTCAGTTGGAATAGTGGGAGCCCCCTTATTGGACTAGTTGATGGCGTTAACTAGGATGTTATCCCTGCTAATGCTCTAAAGGCTTTGCTTAAATTCACCGATGAAGATGAGAAGACTCCTATTGAGTACATGATATATGTGGCCAATACCTACACCATACACCATATTACAAAGAAGAATGTGATTTTGAGGTTGTTAACAACATACTTCAAGGGGAAGGAACTACATTGGTATAGATCTCTATGTTAGGATTAAGTAATACTAAGAGGGGGGGGTGGTAAATCAGTACTACAACACTTTAAACATGAATTTAGTAAATTCTAACTTAAGCAGATAATTGTAGAAATCAAAGGAACATAAACATAAAACACACAACTCATAACACCATGAATTTGTTGTCGAGGAAACCCTGGCCAATGGAAAACCTCGGTGGTGATGGTACCCACAAATATGCACTTAAAGTATATTGTCCCCGTTAGGAGTTGATTATTACATTAGTACATTTCCTTGTTAGAGGAATACAAAACCCTATTAAAGGTATACTGAGCACATTGCTCATACAATAAAAAAAGAGATTCTGTTACAATGGTTTATCAAGAATGAACAATACAAGCATATGCTATGCTTAGGTAGTTCTAGTTGTAGTTTGCATTACCATCTAACTGATTCTAATACCAAAATGCATCCATCCAACTCTTTGCATCTATACCAATGTATCGCACATCCATCACATCTTTTATCTATCTCATCACTTCTCAAAAATATCTTCCTATATATACATTGTTACATATCTAGTCGGCTTCCAATTACATCATAAAATAGAATAAATACTTATACAAAAAGTAATTACCAAGTCGGCAATCTTACACTATCAAAACATATGTAATCCACAATCTGAATCCAACATAGCATGTTTGGACTTCGCATTATGCTCCCTCAATCATCGCAACTGTTTATCTTCCATGTATCACTGTTACTCTATCTTTGCATGTCTTCATCACACTATAACTTACTGCGATCAACACCAAAACATAAGTGACCTTAACAGAAGGTCATAAACATCCCCAAATATCTTCTCCTAATCTCACATGTCTTTATTCATCATATAATATCTTCGTTGACCAAAATTGTACTGCTATACTCTATAATTCTGCTTTCTGGATTTAGTCATTTTGCAAGTTATAACTCCAAAATTGTGTATGACACCAAGCGACCATCCATAATAGATGTGTTATCATAAATGAAAACCCTCAAGTGTTCCATAACATTCTTGAATGAACCACTTTCCAACACTCTAACCCCAAATAGTATAGCAACCTGGGATGACTTGGGCAATCTATTTATAATAAATTTTATGAGAAATGTGATCGTTCTTTGCTACTTCAACAACTCATTAATATCAAAATATCTCTCCATGAAGCCATAGAAGACTTTAACACAAGATTCCATAGAACATGGAATAAAATCCCAACAGATGTACGTCCCCCAATGCATATGGCCTTTTTTTTTTACCTAAAATCTTTTATGCAGACATAGCTTGGGCAATACAAACCTTAGGAGGCATAAGCTTGCTAGCCGCTTATAAAATAACCATAAGAACTGAGAACAACCTGATTGATGGAGGTAAACTACCATCAAGACCACCATTACCAGTATTCCCTGAGTTTTCTTTACAAACCCCAGAGCATATCTAAAGTGAAACCTCTACTAGCTCTACCGATGCTCCACAATCTATGTATGTTTACCCAAATGGTCAAACACCACAAATAGATCCTCCTTCCCTATTGGAAGAAATGAGAAAAATGAAAAGATTGTTGAGAAAAGTTTCAAACAAGATTATGAACTTGAAATGACAACATGATGTACCCCAACAATCTCAGTACCAGAATTTCCAGAACCAACAAAATAGGAGGCCTCCATATTAGCCGAATCAATATCAGAGTTGGAACAAGAGCAACCAAGGGAACAATAATTAGAGAAATAATGAGTAGAGTCATAATTCCAAGCAATTGGTCATGGTTTCTCCCCATAAGAACCATTACAGTCTGTTCCACCTAATTCAAATAGAGAATTAGTGGCCACTTAAAACAACTTTGCGGAAGATCTAAATGCATGGTGTTTTCCATGTAATGACACCCATATGCCTCGAGATTTCCCAAGGGGTGATTTTCAACAATAGATAGTAGAAAAGAGGAGGCAATGCATGACTCCTAAGGATATAAATTATTACTACTCTTCCTTGGGGATGGATAATTCCATGATGACATCCTAGATGTAGGGGATGCCTCTGGAGAAAAAGTCATAAAATGCTCTCAACCATGTTCTTTTCTCGTGGATGGTGGATGAGGGTGATGTGGTTTTAACAAACTAAGTGTCCACTTCAAGAATGCTACAAGTCCATTTGGACTACAACACCCATTCAAAATGGAGGCTTAGTGAAGATGCAACCTTGCTAATCCTACCAAGATGATCCATCCCATTGTAGTGTGCGAGATTCGAGCTGAGAAAGCCTGCTGCTCCCAAGGTTCCCCTGGTTCAGATGTAGCCTACCCAAAAAAATAGAGAGAATTTATCCCTTGGAAGCTGAAGGATCCAAAGAACCCCTTGGAGATGAATGTAGACATGGTGGACTAGTTAAAAAGGGCGCCCACACATCTATCCATTTGGGATGTTCTTTAAATTCCCTAGCAAAAACAATTATTTAAGGAAGCTCTCGACAACCAGGATATGAAATCCAGGGTTGAGGTCATTGATGAGAAAACAAGATTGAAAGGAAAGACACCTATCTCGGGGCCAAAGGTTCCCCAAATCCAGCAGTCAATTATACTGGTCAATTATGACAAAATGATAAAAGATAAGGAAAAAGGTAAGACTAAACCCATGCCTTTGCTTCTTTCCTTAATAGTAGGAGATAAGCTATTACATAATTTAATGATAGACTCAAGGGATAGTAGTATTGTCATTCCTAAAAAAATAAAAGAGGCCCTCCCTATCTAGTATGAGTCATCTAATAGGGGAATTATTCAATTAGATGGGAATAAGGTCCAATCTATAGGAATAATAAGGGAGATTCCCTTTACTCTCTTTTCCTTACCTAATATCATAGTTCCAAAAAGTTTTAGTTATTGATATTCCACCTATGTTTGGTGTCTTCCTTCTGAGAGATTTTATTGCCAAAAAATGAGGTTACACACTTTTGATCTGTTCCCCCTATTTTTAGTGAAATTTTAGGAGCAGGAAGCTTTAGGTCTCTGTGTGCCAGATTAGTAGAAACAACTTAGTCTGAGACTCTGATAGCCGAGAAATTCAGATTCAAAATACATCTTCTCCATCCTATTCCCAAGTGCATTTTTTCCTCCCCTTTTCTTTGTACATCGCTTTCATTAGGTTAGATTTGTTACTATCATTTCATTTCCAAATCACTGCAACAAAGGAATAGAAATCCAAAAGCAATAGATCTTGAATTAGCACCCTTTCTCCTTGGTCGTGTTAATCAGATTCACTTTGAAGGATGTTGTATTCTAATGTGTGCCACGAGCTGGGTTATAGTAGCTTCCATGTTGCTTACCATTTCATCTATCACAACACCCAAATTCAATTGCCACCTATTGGAAATTTCCCTGACCACAATTTTGTGTCTTGACACTCTTCCTAAAGGTGTGCCAACCTTATTTTCTATCCCCACATAAATTTTCTTAGGTCTTGTTTTATTTTTTGGGTCTAGCGTTCATCATCCCCATTGCAATTAGGGGAGACAATAGAAGAGAATGGCTTAGTCTCTGGGGTGAGAATCACAGTCTAGGTAATCTCACTCATAGAGTCCTCTATAGAGAGGATTTATTGGATGATTGGGCTCATGATAACTTGAGTATTTTAATTTGGGGTCTCTTCTCTTGCTTCCTTATGATGTTGACCAGATCTACTAGCCTGACCTAGAGTAACTCTAGAAGTCTGGTTAAAAACTATGGAGTCACCCTCAATTCAACCATTACTATTCACTAGGATAGTTTGTTTGGTGGTAAACATATATTCCTTTAAGGATCCTCCCCAAAATTTACTCGAATGGAGTAGGGGTGCAATCAATTATAGAATGCTGACATTTACCAGGGGGCAGAGGGATTTCCCCTTCCTCTAGGGTACTATGAGTGGTATCAATTTTATTCTCATCTTGGTGGTCTTGCACTATAGAGCCTGGAGATTTCATAAGCTGAAGGATTCCCTCAGTGACAGGTAATCATATAGATTATTAGAGATCTACAGGTATCTTGCATTTTCTCTTGAGAAATCGATGGGGAAGAGTATTTTGTTAGAGTAATAGTACATTTGCCTTTATAATTAAATCACTTCGGTTTAATTATTAAAGCTCACTATTATTCTATTCACTTAAGCTTGTCATTTGTAGGTGCATAATAATTAATATGTTTATTAATTATTAATGCACAAACCTATCTTTTTTTGGCTTTAGGGTTTCTTACCTTATATGCCACTTTTGTAATTATTGTTCATTACTTTTTGGGAAATATAATTTTCCTCTCCATCCTCTTCCACCTCACAGGGGTTTTCTTTTTAGTCTTCTGCCTCATCTTCGACATCTGGACAGGATTTTGGATAGGGTCATGCATTACGGGCTTCCGTTGCATCCCCTTCCCAGGTCCCTTGGATACTAGATTCAGGTGCTTCTCACCATATAGCATCTTCTCCGGAGATCTTCTCCTCTATTGAGGCTTCTCCTATTCCCCACATTCTCATGGGGAATAACACTGTTATGCCAGTCTGCGGGAAAAGTTCTGTATGCATTCAGGTTGGCACATTCAATGATGTATTGTATGTTCCATCTCTATCTGTAAACCTTCTCTTGATTTACCAGATTACACACAGTGGATCAGGGAAGATAGTTGAGTTCACGCCAGATTCAATCTTCATTTGGGATAGTGCGACAGGTGGCATTGTTGCTACAGGGACAGTTGATCATTCCACCCGTCTCTACACCTTCACACATTTTGGTTCACCATCTCCATTATCGGAGCTCAGCTCTCCTCTTCCGCGAGAGCATCATGTGGTGCAGTCAGGTCACTTGAACCTCTGTGTTGTTCCTGAGACCATTGCTGTGACTGCCACACCACATCTTGTTAAGGTTTCTTCTCTTCAGTAGGACTCTTCCTCAGCACTTCCAGACCCTCCAGCTCCATTCATCGAGCCACCAGGTGTAGTTGTTGAGGATTCTATAGAGGACACTCATCTCCTCTCTCATGATAGTGTCAGCGCACCTGTCATACCACTTGCATTGGGGATTCCATTTTAGGATCCTCGTGTCTACTCCTTTGAGCATCAGCTT
>MU226504.1:443244-471358 GCA_018584345.1 Thuja plicata | reverse complement strand
GTATTATTTTATAAACTATAACTATTAAACAAAACAATAGATATGAGAAATCTAGAGAATATGTATTAGTAGAAATCTAAAAATTAAGTGTTAATAACATATAAAATTCCATTGTAAGGGGTTTCGAGGTCCCCTCAAAACTTGTTTTTGCTTAAATAAAAAGCATATAAAATTTAATATATGATAAATAAATAAAAATATTCTAAACTCAAAAATGATATATACTATAAATGAGGCTTCTCTTGGAAAAGTTGTATATTTAATGTCCTTAAGTAAAGGATTAAAATTTTGTATTTAGTGGTAAAATAGATAAGATTGTTTTGTTACTTAATATTATTTTATAAATTGTTAATTTCAAACAAAACAATAGATAGTGAGAAATCTAGAGAATACATATTAATACAGTTCTAAAACTAAGTGAAAATTTTGTATTTAGTGATAAAAAAAACAAGATTATATATTTCTTAAAAATATATATTTGATTATATAACATAAATGAAATAGTTTTATATAATTCATATTTGATTAAAGGATATAAGTAATGTTAGCTTGTGTGATTAGGTTAACAAATAATAAAGTAAGGGATTCTAAGATATGCAAATAATAATTAAACTAAAATATTTAAAGATGAGAGCATAAAAGTTCCTTTTAACATGTCTACTAGTGTTGTTCATTTTAAAAATAATTGTAATATTAACACAAACATAAATATAAATAAATTAATATAATATATATTAACAAATATATTTATATTAATATTATTTTCATCAAAATGTTATAATAAAAAATTATAATCATTATAGAAGTTAAAATAATAAAACATTACAATATATTTTATACACTAATAACTTTCAATCTACAAGAAGTATTTAATATAAATATAATATATTACAATTTTATATGTTAATTTATTATTATTATATTTTTTTGATCAAAGTGAATGTTTTATATTTTATATTATAGTAGATATTTTAAATAAAATCAGATATTCTCTATTTTATATTCGAATAATTAAAGAAAAGATATAAAGTAATAAATAATTTAAAATTTCTCTTATCACTTGGATTATTGAGGCTAAGCAGCAATAAAATATAAAATTGGAATATAAAGTTGAGTTTAAACAAATATTCATAAAAGTTAAGTCAACGAATAATAGTTGTTATGAAGACAACAAGAGAGGTTAGGCAATAATGACATGTCTCAAAAAATAATGAACTTTTCCCTACTTTTTAACACACCTCTTGTGAGAATGCCATCACCTTTGGAGGAAGCGTGATTGATAATAATAATTATGTTTCCACTTTTTCCTAATGTTCTAGACTTTTGATTTATTTGTCTTCAATATAATAAGTATGCTGGAAAAAAAATGTATTTGAAATTTTTGTCAATGGTATACTTTGTATTATTTCCTTTTGTTCCGGATTTTGATTTATTATATTTTTAATAATTATTATAAAATTATATATTAAATGTTTTATGTAAAATAACAAATTCAAATTTAGTGTAATAATTTCAAACTTAAAATTATATTGGAATTTTGTGACACATTACATAACTAGTATATTTATATTTTCTAATAAAAATTTATGTAAAATAAGTGGAGAGATATCAAATTTCAAGATATCTAACATTTATAAATATAAATAATCCATCAAATTTTGTCCATTTTATACCACACTTTTTAACATTTCATTTGTATTACTCACCAAGAATTATTAGATGAATTATTTATTTATATTATCAAACTTAACTTAACAAATATTTATATATACATATTAAGAAAACGCTTCTTTATACTAACTTTTCAAAGTAAAATCCTTTATTTGTATGTAAAGTTTGAATGCAAAGCCCTAACATTTTAGAAAATCTGAATGTGATTGACGAAATGATTACCCATGTTGCTTACATTAATAATAATGTAATAACATTGTTGCATCATGCAATCTATGATCTGCTTATTTGCCACATCTGTTGCACTTTTACATCAAGAGATGAACTACATTAACAATGGTAACCCTAGACAAATATTTATATGTTCCTTTTTCTATGTCCCATTGCATTCTATGATTATGCTAATTTAACAGAGATGAACCATATTGCAATAATGGAAGCACCAGACAAAAACTTCTATGTTTCTTTGCGTTGTTTAGGGGTTCAATAACATTTAGCAGTGGGAATAATATCTAATCATAACTTATTAAAATTATAAATTAGATGCTTAACATTGGGATCAAACGCAGTTTTCAAATTTTCAAAAACTCTTCAGAAAATATATGAAGAGAACAATTCACATGCTTTTGCTGAACATTCTTTTTAACACTAAATGTCTTAAGACTTATATTTACATGGAGACATTGTAATAAAATTTAATCTTTTCCACTTAAGAACATCAAAGCTTTTGCTCCTGCAATGGCCTTCGGCATCTCAAAATCACATTGAGCAGGAGGATTCTCAGTAGTTCCACCTCTGTCAAAGTATTTCCCCAATTCTAAAACTTCATTAGCCAGTAAATTTTCTAGTTTAAATGACACCGTTTGACAGATTTCATTGGCACTCAGAACTTCTAAAACAATGAGCATTTTAAAGTAGTCATCCCCCATCATCTTCATAAGATGAAGGCCTGAACTGCTTTCTGGTTGTTCTTTATCTAATGATTCTGAAGGGAATAACATTCTCACCAGCTTGATCTTCAAAGAACTTGGTGAGCCTTTAATTTCATATTTTCAATTGCTTGCCTAAAAATATACAAACGATTTTCCCATCCTTCCACAAAATTAGGTGAAAACTGCCATGCTGACATAGATTGCCCAATTGATGTCCCAAAATTCTATGGTGACATTAAAATTAAATATATTAATGAAATCAAATATATTCAAAATTATACTTTCTAGAAAGCTTATAATAAGGGCTATATACTTCAAAACATAACTTTTCTATGAATTTATTTTACCACTCAAAAGGGAAAGTAAAAGTGATTTTTTGTCAATATTTTGACAGGTATAGAGGACATACCATTGCATGCATACCTTAATACTAGAGGGGTTTTATCCAAGAGGTTTTGTGTTGGAAATGAATTGAGTAACTGAGAGGGGAGGGGTGAATCGGTTACCACAAAAACAAATCCAAGTCCCTTAGATGTCTTAAACAAATTTATCACTATTTCTCGGTTAACAAAGATATTATGCTGTCACTCGATTAACAAAGTAAATCTTAAGATATTAACTATGATTATCCTCTAGTGATTAAATGTAGAAACATAAAGCATAAAGAAAATAACATTTACACAGATAACACCAAGATTTAACGTGGAAACTCAATTTGGGAAAACCACCAATTGCAATTAGTTACCATTTTTCACTCTTCTGAAGTGAGCCCTGTTAGGAGCCAACCCTGTTAAAGGTTACAATAACACACTGTTAGGTGTGACCCTGTTAGAGGATTTAGTCACCTTGTAAGGAGTGGCCTTGTTAGAGGCCTTCAAACGATTCAATGTAGAAATGTCACCTTATGGGAGGATTTACATGAGACCGTTAAGTCTACTCTCTAAAGAGATTTAGATCACTGCTACAATTGTTCGAGAGTAACAATGGATTGACATGTTTTGAGAAGTAACTATCTTTGCTGGTTAAGATGTCTACTCTGGCTTTAAACACTTGACCTCACTAATAGAATATTCTATTGAAGCTTTGTATGTTCTATCCTTAATCAGAATCCCATCTGATTTTGCCTCCACACTTCATATCAAAAATCTACTATATATCTTCACACTTTCACACACATTCAATCCAAACTTGACCTTGTATATATATGATAAGCCTTGTCAAGTCGGCCTGAATAACCTTCCAAATAAACAATAAAACTTAAGTCTGTCGGCTACATATAACTAATTAAACATAAAGTGTAAACTGCTGTTAGTCTGCTACACTAAATATTTAACTCGTTTAACACTGTAATCCTTCAATGCCCGACCGTTACTATAATGCCTGAGTGAACTTGGTTAGAACTGAAAATCACTTTGGTCTTATTCAATGCCGGAGAGTGCTTGGCATATACTGACTGTGCTCGATTTATGTATAGACATTTGTGTAACATCACTACATTTGTGTAAACATCAATGACAATACACAATTGAATAATTCTCATCAACAATCTCCCTCTTTGGCATTGATGGCAACACAACATGTCATAATACAATGAATTATAGAGAAAAAACAATAAGGATAAAAATAAAATTTATTAATGTCCTTACCTTCATTCTGATTCTCATCCAGAAAAATCCCTCTATCTTTACAATCTCTGAAATATAGATTTCTCCCTCTTACATGAATCTTTGTTCTTGATAAAATTTATCCCTCTATCAGCAATAATATTTCCCTTAATAATTACTTTGGAACCAAATCAATAAACTCTCCCTCTTTGACAACCAATGCCAAAGACTTTATCCAATGAATTGTAGTGTACCTGATGTACAGATTCATATGCAATAAGCTCTGACAATCTGCATCAACATGTTAAATCTATTTTGTAGCTCGGTTGATGCATCACTAATTTGTCCATTAGTGAGCCCCAGTCAGGGAAATCAACCCTAGATTTCCTCTAAGATACAAAAATGCATCCTTAGGTAATGGTTTGGTGAATATGTTTGCAATTTGTTCTTTAGTATTGACATATTCCAATCTTATTTCCTTTTCATGAACCAATTCTCTCAGCAAATGATACTTTATTGCAATATGTTTAGTCTTAGTATGCATCATAGGGTTCTTTGAAATGTTAATAGCAGTAGTGTTCTCACAGTAGATAATAACTGGTTCTTTGATTTCCTCCTTCATACTTGACAACAGTTGTTTGAACTATATGATATTTGAACAATTTACTACTGTAGCAACATACTCTGCCTTTGCTGTAGATTGAGAAATGCAATTCTATTTATTGCTTGTCCAGGAGACTTATCTTACTAAGAAATAATGCTCCACCACTTGTTCTCTTCCTGTCATAAACACTTCCTACCCAATCAGCATCAGTAAAAGTCTTCAAATTAAAGTTTCCTCTTTTCTTATACCATAATCCATACTCTTCAGTACCCTTAATATATCTCAGAATTATTTTTATAGGCATCAAATAATTCTCTCTAGGATTAGCTGAAAACCTTGCAACAATACCAACTACTAATGCAATATCAGGTCTAGTGTGAACAACATATTGAATTTTACCAATCATGGATCTTTAGGTAGTCTGATTTAGCTCCTTTGAATCATCATCCATAGACAACTTATGTCCAGTAGACATAGGTGTCCCAACTGGTCTGGAATCTTCCATTCCAAATTTCTTCAGTATCTCTTTAATGTATTTAGAATGAGTAATATAGATACCATCCTTCATCTGATGAACTTGTAAACCAACAAAGAATTTTATTTCTCCAAAAATAGACATCTCAAATTCCTTACTCATAGCTTCGGAGAATTCTTTGCATAAGTTATCATGTCCAGTAAATAGTATATCATCAACAAATATCTTTGCTAATAGTATCTTGTTCTGAGGTCCTTCTTTGATGTACAATCTACTATTGTCATTAGTTCTCTGAAATCCAATACTTATCAAGTAACCATGCAATCTTTTATACCAGCCTTTAGGAGCTTGTTTCAATCCATACAAGGCTTTGTGCAGTTTGCAAACCGTACATTCCTTTTGTTATGATCTACAAAACCTTCAGGTTGCTCAATATAGACTTCCTCTTCAAGAATTCCATTCAAGAATGCATATTTTACATCCATTTGATATACCTTGAATCCTTTATGTGCTACATATGCTAGAAGAGTTCTGAATCCTTCAAGTCTTGCAATAGGAGAAAAAGTTTCTCCATAATCAACACCCTCTTCTTGAGCATATCCTTTACACACTAATCTTGCTTTGTTTCTGGAAACTTCACCTTTTTTATTCATCTTGTTTATGAAAACCCACTTAGTACCAATCACATTCTTGTCTTTTGGTCTAGGTACAAGAGTCTAGGTTTTGTTCTTATCTATCTGCTCAATCTCTTCATTCATTGCTTCTATCAAACTTTCATTATTCAATGAATCTTTAATGGTTCTAGGTTCAATTTTACTAAGAAAACATGTACCTTTAAGTTTGTTTCTTGTCATTATACCTTCTGTCTGATCTCCAATTATTTTCTTAGGTGCATGATGCCTTCTTACATATTTGGAAAGTATAGGTTCCTTCCTCTTTGATTCTGGGCTAGCTCCACTAGGTTCACCTGTAACACCCCGCTAGGGAACCCAAGAGGAATTAACCTAAACATGCTACTATGTTTGCAGAATTTTTTTGTTTTTTAAAGTTTAGAAACAAGAACATACAACAAAGCGGAAGCAATTACCATTTACTCACATGAACACATACAAGCATAGATTACAAACTCAAGGGTTCCATGATGTAGAGTTACGTAAGACTAAACTCAATGAGATAACCACAACGAAAGATTACTTATTGATAAAAAAAGATTACAAAACTACATCAAGGATATAATTACAAGATTACAACTGATACCCTCGGGTATACATTAGACCTACATCCTCTGCACATGTTGCAGGGTATGTGGTAATTATTTAAAACAATAAGATTACAGTTATCCAAAATCAAGTATCACATGCGATACGATAAATAAATGTACAATATAGAAATGATAAGATCAAAACCTCCATTAGAGTAAGATAAGAACAACAGAACCAAGGTACATCTAGCACTGGCATATGAACGTGGAATCTCAAATGGTAAAGAACCACTACCACCCATCTGTGTTGAACTATAATAGTCCACCCCACCGTGCTGAGGAGATAACAAGCAGACCCCACTCGGATATCAAACCAAAGATCAAGGATCATCTAAGCAAGGGAATCCTGAAAGCTCACTAACTAAAAGTGTACCAAAACAAGCTATGAGGTATGAATTACTAAACCAGAGGCATCTGACACATGTAGGAAACCTAGGCTGTGTATAGGAAGGTGTCATCATATACATCTGACCCTTACATTTTGTCCTAGCAGTCTCTCAAGACTCCGACACTTAAGTGACCATATATGATATCAATGACTTCTTGTACAGATGAAATCATTAACTATGCCAGACCCACACATCACAAGGCGGCAAGCATCTTCTCACACTCCATCTTAGCCTATACAAGCACTTAAGCAAGTGAGAGGTCCTTATCTTATTAATTTATTTTAAGTCTCTCAATGTGTTTAATGTTATCACTGGATTAAGAAACTTGTAATAACCGATCTTGGCAGCGACTTGTGGGCCCCCGTCACATTATCACAAGCCACCCCCTACTACACATCTAGATAACCTACCCTAGGTTCACTGATCCAGAAGTGGTATAAAACATAAATTCTCAATTTTCTAGTTCCTCTCAACATCAGGAATGATCACATATAAGCACAAACTCAGAGTACACATAACACAATAACCGAACTAGGTTAAGGGTTGGGTTTCAAAGGATCAAATCAGAACCATAATCAGGACGCAACACAGAAAGCACATCCCCAAAGCCTCTGGACTTTTCTAAGGCAACACTAAAACCCAAACCCAAAACATAGTGAAAAAATGAGTTCATACACACGCAGATAATACTCATGCCAAACGGATAGTTTCGAAAAATTAATTCAATACAGGACTCTAGAATCTACTCCCTAGATTATATTCCCAATAAAAATTTCAATAATAATCTACACAATAGGCAATAGATTTCCAAATAGACTTTCCTCAATTAAAACATTGCAAATACCATTAACCTCTAAACTTAATTTACAAGAAAATCCCAATTAAATTAATTTAGAAGGACAACCATGATGATTAACATATTTAAACCTATCATTAGCTATTAACTATTAACATTAATAAGGTATTATATTAAAAGGAAAATACATTGAACTTCATAAATGAAAGTTAATAGATAACACAAATTTACGAGAAACAAATAAATTAATTAACAAAGCTTAAATAATTAATTTTGATAAATATTAAATTAATTATAAATTAAAAATTAAAGTTAACAACTTAATGGATTAAAATAACTATAATTTAAAATTTCTAATTTAAAAACAAAAAAAATCATAATAATTAAAAGTATATATTATTGGGGGGTCCTGTGGACCCCACCCCTTTTACCACAGGCTAGCGTGGCGGTCTACCTTGGCAGGCCGCGCTGCCTTGGCAGCCGTGGGGGGTGGGTGGTCCCTACCGCCCCTCACAAAAAAATTATTATTATTATTAATTTTTTAAAAAAGAATGTGTTTAATACCTTTTAGAAATTCGTAATTATTTTATTTTTATTTTATTTTTGTTTTGTTTTACTTTTGCTTTATTTGATTTTTTTCTTTTCCTTTTTAAAAAAAATGAAAATATAGGAAAATTATAACCCATAATTAATTATTATTATTTTTTTGACTGGTTTAATTTTTTTTAATTCTTTATTTTTCTTAGAAACTAGCAAGCAATAAAATGGATTTTTTTATCTAATCTTCACGAAATTTTCTAAAGAGTAAATAGGAGCTTTATAACGCAAAAATTGCAATAGTATTATGCATATTTCCTTGGTTTCTCTAAGGTTCTGATGAATGTCGATTCCTTCAATCAAAGATAATTATATGACTTAATCGACATAACCAATTTGATACCAAATTATCAATTTTCAACCAAAACCCTAAGCAATTCGGTTCCAGTTTTCTAGGGTTCAGTTCCTTCAATAAAATACCTAGTTTGCCTTCTTTCTAAAAAGATTCAACATGATTATCAAAATGCTAATGCACAAACTAAAAATATAAACTGAACTAATCATTATGCATTCTTTTCTTGTTTATTTCAAACATGAAAACACAGAAGGCTTGAGGACAGAATGAAGCATGTGGGTATACAAACCCTACCTCAACCACTGAAACTATTGCTCAAAATATCTGAAGCCGAGAGTCTCACTCCGTTTCCAATTTGATCTCTAAAACTGAATTTGAAAACAAGGTCTCCTACAACGAGCTCTTTCCCAAAAATAATCCAAAGTCTCTAGAAAACACTTTCTCAACTCAAATGACAATAAAATTTCCTGAGTCTCCAACCTTGCATCCCAAACCCTGTGTCCCCTCAAATGACAGAAAAATGGCTTCATAAAACCTCAAACCCTAATTTTACAATAAAATAGAAAAACACCAAACTTCCTTCTTTTCAATTTTTGAGAGAAAAGCATTCCTAAATAAAAATAAAAATCCCTTTTTAATTAAAATTCTATTCTATTTTGTTTTTCAGAAAAAGGGAGAAAAAACAACTTTCCACAAAAGCATGATTATTCATTTATTTAAATATATTAAATATATTCACAAAATCAAAAGCTTTAATCCATTTAAAATTGAAATAAAAATTCAATTTACATTCAGTAATTCAAAGTTGAAAATAAATACTCAATTAAAAATTAATATTCTAAAATTGCATTTTAACTTATTTAAATAATTAAACATAGATATTTAATTAATCATATTAATTAAATACCTTACATTTAATATTTGGATAATTTCAACACACATATGAACATGAATATAATCAATTGATAATTAATTATATTCTAACAAGAAAATAGTGACACTCAAACAAAAGACACTGAAAAACAACACAAACATTACCGCTAGGAGGTAACCCTGAATGCACATCCCTTGGACGAATTCAGGTAGGGTAGTCAGACTGATTCTTGTCCAATCCTGGGATAAATTAGGTTTAGGTTAGGGTTTTGGGTTTGATTGCTAACCCCCCTCTTTACCATTTGAGATGTATTATGGGCTTTCTCACTCCTGCCAATTTAGGGAAGACGATGCCCTGTACCTGCAAACCTGTCACAACAAGATCACACATGTACATCCAAAATATGTCATAGAAAACAATGATAGGGATCAGTCGAACGTGTGGATCTCACAAATGCAAGTAACTATGTCTCTGTCCCCTACCACACCAAACACACCATAGATAAGTAAACATGTAACCTAACCGTACACATGCAAGTATGGGGTAAGTACTCATAAATGTCTAATACAATGCATAAGCAATGAACATCATGAACCCTCATCTATTTCTAACACATGATTAAGAATCATAAATCCAAACATAATCAGCTAACTGAGAAAGTATATCAACATAGCCCAAAAGAATCTGACATAATCCACTGAAATAATAGCCTAAAAGAGTACGACACTAAAAACTAAAAGCAACCTAGGGGTGGGTATTACATCCTCCCCCATAAAACTAGGCTTAATCCTTGAAGCCTACAACAAGGATAGAGATACGAATCTCTCAATCAAAAACATCCTAATGAGTCATAAAAGACTCAACGTGCGGATCCCATAGGACCCTTCCCAACTCTCTGATTTGAACACTGAGGATCGTTGCCTACTATAGGAATGTGAAACCTAGCCGCTGGCGCTCTATTCATAGGCTCATTCACAACAGCATGATACACAACTAGATGATGATCGAGGGCTGCATACGCTCCATGAGCTCCACCAAAATTCTCGACTGTAGGCTCATACGCTGTTGGCCTCTATCCTGAGGACTGAGATGCACGCTGACTGTAGTTGGCTACAATGTGACCAAACTATCCACAAGAAAAACAACCTCCTCTACCACCACCTCCTCTAACTAAAGGCACACTAGACTACTGATAACTCCCTCTGCTAACACTCTGTTGTGTACTCTATACAGGTTGAATAGACTGATTGCGCCTGAAGTGCTGACTATTGCGGAAGCTCTTAGAATGAGAACCACCACCCTGATTAGGAGGAATAAATCCCCCCTGCTGCTGAGACTGATTACCTTTTGAAAAGGTAGGAGGACCCTATAATTCCCAGCTCCTCGAGACTGATTACCTCTAGAGGTAGAAGTAGGAGCACTATATTGAAATCCCAACTGACTGATACGGCCCAAAGATAGATTCACCTCTGCAAGGGTAGCTTTGATGGCTGTAGCTCTGAGGTTAGTAGGCTCAAAGAGCTTAACTTCCCCAATGATGCATTCATTAAGCCCCCTAATGAAGTGATGAACCATGAGGGCTGAATCCTGCCCATACCCAGCATACTACTTGAGCTCATAGAAATGACGCTCATACTCCTCTATTGTCATAGTCAACTGATGCAGATTATGGAACTCATCTACTCACTGTTGCCTCCATTGATCTGATAGGAAGCACTCTTAGAAGTTCTCAAGGAACAACTCCCAAGTGATAGTATCCATGCAAAGTCCTAACTTCTCCTCCTCGATCTTCCACCAAATAGTCGCAAAATGTGTCAACTACATCACGACGTATCTTGATTTAGTATTACTACTAAAGGGATGCATTGTGAAGACTCTATCCAAAGCTATCAACCAAGTCTCTGCCTCTAAACCATATTCCTATCCATTGAAAGGGATAGCCTTCCCTATTGTCAGGTCTCTCATGTGGTTGGATGCCACCGTATCAGGATTAGGTACATAATTCCTCCTTGGAGGACTCCTAGATCTCTCCCTCACCCTCTCCTCTATCCAAGAGTGATGAGAGACATCCTGATCCACTTTTCTCTTATCAGGACCCAGATGATTCAGGATCACTTGTAACAACTGCATCATGCCTGGCTCTTCAGACTCACCATGTTGTTCGGCTCTATGCTCATCTTTGTCCTGCTGCTGAGCATTCTCTTGTCTGACACTTGCAGAAGGGTTATGATGTCTACCCGTCCCACGACCACCAGCTCAGCCTCTACCATGGCCCCTAGTAGCTCTAGTCTCGACAGGCATGATTCCTGAAGCAACCAGAAATCACACAACAATCACAACACAACTCAAATAACGACAAAGACAAGAATGATAAACAAAGCAATGGTTTGAACAAGAACACAGTTTTATGTCTATGTTTGGTTTCAATGTTTAGACTATAAGACACCTAATGAGCGTACATTACCCAGAGTTCCCATTGTAGAAACATGGGCTCTGATACCAGATGTAACACCCTGCCAGGGAACCCAAGAGGAATTAACCTAAACATGCTACTATGTTTGCAGAATTTTTTTTTTTTATAAATTTTACAAACAAGAACATACAACAAAGTGAAAGAAATTACCATTTACTCACATGAGCACATACAAGCATAGATTATAAACTCAAGGGTTCCATGACATAGAGTTACGTAAGACTAAACTCAATGAGATAACCACTACAAAAGATTACTTATTGATAAATAAAGATTACAAAACTACATCAAGGATATAATTACAAGATTACAACTGATACCCTCAGGTATACATCAAACCTACATCCTCTACACATGTCGTAGGGTATGTGGTAATTATTTAAAACAATAAGATTACAATTATCCAAAATCAAGTATCACATCGATACGATAAATAAATGTACAATATAGAAATGATAAGATCAAAACCTCCATCAGAGTAAGATAAGAAAAATAGAACCAAGGTACATCCAGCACTAGAATACAAATGTGGAATCTCAAATGGTAAAGAACCACTACCACCCGTCCATGTGGAACTATAACAGTCCACTCCACCGTGCTGAGGAGATAACAAGAATACCCCACTCAGATATCAAACCAAAGATCAAGGATCATCTAAGCAAGGGAATCCTGAAAGCTCACTAATTGAAAGTATACCAAAACAAGCTATGAGGTATGAATTACTAAACTAGAGGCATCTAACACACGTAGGAAACCTAGACTGTGTATAGGAAGGTGTCATCATATATGTCTGACCCTTAAGTTTTGTCCTAGCAGTCTCTCAAGACTCCGACACTTAAGTGACCATATACGGTATCAATGACTTCTCATACAGACGAAGTCATTAACTATGCCAAACCCACGCCCCGCAAGGCGACAAGCATCTTCTCACACTCCATCTTAGCCTATACAAACACTTAAGCAAGTGAGAGGTCCTTATCTTATTAATTCATTTTAAGTCTCTCAATGTGTTTAATGTTATCACTGGATTAAGAAACTTGCAATAACCGATCCTGGCAGCCACTTGTGGGCCCCGACACATTATCGCAAGCCACCCCCTACTACACATCTAGATAACCTACCCTAGGTTCACTGATCACACACACTGATCTAGAAGTGGTATAAAACATAAATTTTCAATTTTCTAGTTCCTCTCAACATCAGGAACGATCACATATAAGCACAAACTCAGAGTACACATAACACAATAACTAAACTAGGTTAAGGGTTGGGTTTCAAAGGATCAAATCGGAACCATAATCAGGATGCAACATAGAAAGCACATCCCCGAACCCAAAACATAGTGAAAAAATGAGTTCATACACATGCAGATAATACTCACGCCAAACAGATAGTTTCCAAAAATTAATACAATACAGGACTCTAGAATCTACTCCCTAGATTATATTCCCAATAAAAATTTCAGTAATAATCTACACAATAGGCAATAGATTTCCAAATAGAATTTCCTCAATTAAAAAAATGCAAATACCATTAACCTCTAAACTTAATTTACAAGAAAATCCCAATTAAATTAATTTAGAAGGACAACCATGATGATTAACATATTTAAACCTATCATTAGCTATTAACTATTAACATTAATAAGGTATTATATTAAAAGGAAAATACATCAAACTTCATAAATGAAAGGTAATAGATAATACAAATTTAGGAGAAACAAATAAATTAATTAACAAAGCTTAAATAATTAATTTTGATAAATATTAAATTAATTAAAAATTAAAAATTAAAATTAACAACTTAATGGATTAAAATAGCTATAATTTAAAAGTTTTAATTTAAAAACAAAAAATTCATAATAAATAAAAGTACATATTATTGGGGGGGGTCCCGTGGACCCCACCCCTTTTACCATAGGCTAGCGCGGCATTCTGCCTTGGCAGCCGTGGGTGGTGGGTGGTCCCCACCGCCCCTCACAATAAAAAACCTTTTTTTTAATTTAAAAAAAAAGAATATGTGTTTAATACCTTTTTGAAATTCATTTTTATTTTATTTTAATTTAATTTTTGTTTTGTTTTACTTTTGTTTTATTTGATTTTTTTCTTTTCCTTTAAAAAAAAAAAAGAAAATATAGGAAAATTATAACCCATAATTAATTATTATTATTTTTTTGACTGGTTTAATTTTTTTTAATTCTGTATTTTTCTCAGAAACCAACAAGCAATCAAATGGATTTTTTTTTAATCTAATCTTCACGAAATTTTCTAAAGAGTAAATAGGAGCTTTATAACGCAAAAATTGCAATAGTATTATGCATATTTCCTTGGTTTCTCTAAGGTTCTGATGAATGTCGATTCCTTCAATCAAAGAGATTTATATGACTTAATCAACATAACCAATTTGATACCAAATTATCAATTTTCAACCAAAACCCTAAGCAATTCGGTTCCAGTTTTCTAGGGTTTAGTTCCTTCAATGAAATACCTAGTTTGCCTTCTTTCTAAAAAGATTCAACATGATTATCAAAATGCTAATGCACAAACTGAAAACATAAACTGAACTAATCACTATGCATTCTTTTCTTGTTTAATTCAAACATGAAAACACAAAAGGCTTGAGGACAGAATGAAGCATGTGGGTATTCAAACCCTACCTCAACCACTGAAACTATTGCTCAAAATATCTAAAGCCGAGAGTCTCACTCTGTTTCCAATTTGATCTCTAAAGCTGAATTAGAAAATAAGGTCTCCTGCAATGAGCTCTTTCCCAAAAATAATTTCCAAAGTCTCCAGAAAATACTTTCTCAACTCAAATGACAATAAAATTTTCTAAGTCTCCAACCTTGCATCCCAAAACCTGTGTCCCCTCAAATGACAGAAAAATGGCTTCATAAAGCCTCAAACCCTAATTTTACAATAAAACAGAAAACACCAAACTTTCTTCTTTTCAATTTTTGAGAGAAAAAAATTCCTACATAAAAATAAAAATCCCTTTTTAATTAAAATTCTATTCTATTTTGTTTTTCAGAAAAAGGGAGAAAAAACAACTTTCCACAAAAGCATGATTATTCCTTTATTTAAATATATTAAATATAATCACAAAATCAAAAGCTTTAATCCATTTAAAATTGAATTAAAAATTCAATTTACATTCAGTAATTCAAAGTTGAAAATAAATACTCAATTAAAAATTAATATTCTAAAATTGCATTTTAACTTATTTAAATAATTAAACATAGATATTTAATTAATCATATTAATTAAATACCCTACATTTAATATTTGGATAATTTCAACACACATATGAACGTGAATATAATTAATTGATAATTAATTAAATTCTAACAAGCAAATAGTGACACTCAAACAGAAGACACTGAAAAAGAACACAAACATAACCGCTAGGAGGTAACCCTGAATACACATCCCTTGGACAAATTTGGGTAGGGTAGTCAGACTGGTTCTTGTCCAATCCTAGGAAAAATTAGGTTTAGGTTAGGGTTTTGGGTTTGATTTATAACTCCCCTCTTTACCATTTGAGATGTATTATGGGCTCGCTCACTCTTGCCAATTCAGGGAAGATGATGCCCTGTACCTGCAAACCTGTCACAACAAGATCACACATGTGCATCCAAAATATGTCATAGAAAACAATGACAGGGATCAATCGAATGTGTGGATCTCACAAATGCAAGTAACTACATCTCTGTCCTCTGCCACACCAAACAAACCATAGATAAGTAAACATGTAACCTAACCATACACATGGAAGTATGAGGTAAGTACTCATAAATATATAATACAATGCATAAGAAATGAACATCATGAACCCTCATCTATTTCTAACACATGATTAAGAATCATAAATCTATACATAATCAGCTAACTGAGAAAGTATATCAACATAGGCCAAAAGAATCTAGCATAATCCACTGAAACAATAGCCTAAAAGAGTACGACACTAAAAACTGAAAGCAACCTAGGGGTGGGTATTACATCACCATGCTCAAACATTTTGTTCTGCTCATCCAACTGATACTCAGGTTCCACTGTCTAAGACTCAGGTTCCTCTGTCTGTGACTCGATTCCCTCTGTCTGTGACTCGGTTTCTTCAGTTTGAGACTCATTTCCCTTAGTCTATGATTCAGTTTCAACAATTAGAAGATCGGGTTGCGCAGGTTGCAATAATGTTTGTGCTAATGAATTCAGTGGTTGACATGGTTTCTATCCAATCACCATTGTCTATGTCTTAGGTATAGTATCAGGTTCATAATACACAAAGTTCTTATAGTCCTCAAGCTCTTTATTGCTTTGTTCTTCACTTCTCTCTGCAAACTCATCAATCTTTACATGTACACTTTCTATGACTTTATGAGTAGCAAGATACAAACATTTATATGCTTTTCTTTTACAGGAGTAGCCTAGGAATATACCTTCATCACCTTTGACATCAAATTTTCCATTGCTTCCTTCCTTCAAGATGTAACATTTACTTCCAAATACTTTGAAATAAAAAACATTAGGTTTATAGCCATACAATAATTCAAAAGGTGTCTATTGTGTACCTTTCTTTAGTTGAACTCTATTCAAGGTGTGTACTATAGTGTTGATGGCTTCCTTCCAATATTTGGTAGCAACATTCTTTCCAATCATCAAGGTTCTTGCACAATCCATAATGGATCTGTTCCTTCTTTCTACTATCCCATTTTGATGTGGTGTACCTGGGGCAGATACTTGTCTCTTTATTCCTCTTTGATTGTAGAATTCATTGAACTCATTAGAAATGAATTCACCTCCTCTATTAGATCTTAGGAATTTAAGTTTCTTTCTTGTTTCCTTCTCAACTCTGGTAAGGTACCACTTGAAATTCTGAAAAGCTTCTGATTTTTCTTTGAGAAACATAATAGTCATCATTCTGGAATGGTCATCAACAAATAGAATGAAATACTTCTCACCTGTGTAACTTTTTTGTTCCAATTGGTTCACACAAATCAGCATGCACTAACTCCAAGACTTCTTCAGTATTGTAATTCTTGCTCTTGAAACTAGTTTTTCCCATCTTCCCCATTTGACATTGTTTGCATATTGCCAATTCAGGTTTTCTTCAAAATAGGAATACCTCTTACTCTTTTGTTCTTGCCTATGTTGATCAGGTTATCAAAATTTCACATGACACAACCTTTTATACCATAACTAGATTTATTATACTTGTGCAATAAAACATGAAATTTCATTGAGATCAAGATAAGATAGATTACCTTTTGTTTTCCTGTCAGTTCCAACTAGGTTTGCCTTACCATCTAGGAGCTTGGCCTTACCATTCATGAATTATACCTTGAAACCAATGTTATTCAATTGTGCCACACTTATTAGATTACACATCAGTCCTTCAACCCAATAAGCATTATCACATTTGATTCCTTCAGTTGGATCAATACAACCTTTACCTTTCACATAGCAAGGTTCATCATTCCCGAAACTGACACTCCCACCATCATAGTGCTTAAGATGTTCAAATTTAGTTTTATCACTAGTCATGTGGTGAGAACAACCACTATCATTTATCCAAGTGTCATGCTTGTTAATATGAGAGTAAAGTGTAGTCTTTTCATTATCTTCATTGTCTGACTCATCCTTAATAGCAATATAAACCATTTCATCTTCATATTCATCACTATCAGAATCTTTAGAAATATAACAAGATTTCTCACCTTTGTCCTTGGATCTTTTGCAACTTTTGAAATCTTTCTTGCCTTTGTACTTGTTGAACTTTCTCTCATCTTTTTCTTCTTTGTTTGGACACTTAGTAGTTCAATGTGACCAACCTCATCACATGAAAAGAAAATCAATAGTATTCTTCCTTTGTACTTTCCTTTGGCATCTCTCTTTGCAAGTGATGCTTCAATGATTTCCAGATCTTCATCATTAGAATCATCATCACTATCACTGTCAATCTATTTTCCTTTCATCTTACCAAGGTTTAATTTAGCTTTGAATGTAGACTCAAGATTGCTAGGATTAGGAGAATAATTGTCAAAATTGTCTAACTCAAAAGATGTAAGTCTTCCAACCAATCCATCTAGAGTTATATCATTACTGCACCTCATCTCTTGAATAGATGAAACTCTAATTGCATAGATAGGAAGTAAAGTTCTCAATACCTTACTAATCATTGTTTTGTCTTCAATTGTTCCATCAATAGCTCTAATGGAACTGACATTTTTCTTGATTCTTTCACTGTATTTTGTAATGTCTTCTCCTTCTTCATTTTCATCTAATCAAAATTGACCTCTGAGACTTCCTTCTTTGGCTTTCTTCACATTGTCATCTCCTCCATGGATTTGATGCAGTTTCTTCCACATATGATAGGCAGTAGGGCAGTCCTTGACTTCATCAAATTTGGAATAGCTGAGTGAAGAATCTATATCAATCATCATTATTTTATGATGCTTCATGTCCACCATCTGATCCACAGACATAGGTCTCAGTGGTTCTACATACTTGTGATCCAAAAATTTCAAACCAGTATCTCCAATAGCATATAGATGTAGCCTCATCAAATATTGCCATGCAACAAAGTTGGCTTTGTTAGGCTTGGGGATCTCCCTTTTGTAAGACATCTCTGATCTTCATCTTAGGCCTTGAAACCTTCCTTGAAAGAACTTGGTGATCTGATACCAATTCTTGGAAATGAATTGAGTAACTAAGAGGGGAGGGGTGAATCAGTTACCGCAAAAACAAATCCAAGTCCCTTAGATGTTGATGTAAGGAGGGTAAGGAGATGGGGCTCAAGGGCTCTCCTAACTACCAAATCACCTTGCCAAACCAATGTGGAAGCCAAACAACACAGTGAGAGAAGAAAACACGAAGACCCTTTATCATTAATTGATCAAAATCCTTATTTGCCAGGCTGTAAGGCCTTCCCATTTTTGGCCATATATTCAATGAATTACAATATGAATTTCATACAACAGAGATCATAGACCTTCGATCTCAATATCTAAACATTTTTTTCTTGCTCTAAGAATGATACCTAAAATAATAACATACAAACAAATATACACAAGAGTCCACCAAAGAGGTCGGCGCTCAAATTCATAAGAGAGACTTAGATTTAGGTCCACACATATCCCAATGAGAGACCCCAAATCAATTCAGCAATGAAAATTGAATGAAGAAGTCGACCAAAGATCCAACTCCCAAAATAAGCATCTCGGGCAAAGCATGACCGAGAAACAGAGAGACTCAGAAAAAGAACACCCCGAACAACAGGAAAATAGAACCTGAGCACCAGAAGAGAAACCTAAGCAACAGGAAACCCATCGGTAAAGCATGACCAAGAAATAGAAAACAAGCATGCCCGAGCAACAGAAACTGAGTGACAGAGACAAGAATGCCCAAGCGGTAGAACCCGAGTGACAGAGAAAAAATTAAAGAATTGTAAGAAAACATATTTTTGGTTGTGCAGGATTTCCAATGACCCAAGATGCTCTTGCATCAGACACCTAGGGCTACAAGAAATGATTCCCGAATCATGTATCAGGTCCAACCTAAAATGAATCCAACTTAGAAAGAGAAATCCAAGATGAGTCCTCAATCGGCCTATTCTTCTACTTTATTAGATACTCCATGTATTCTTTTCCTCTTGTACTTATGCCAATTCTTGGTTTCAGAATCTTCTCAACTTCCTATATCTATTTCTTTGGATGATCACTTGGTACAGTCACTACTTCATCAGGTTCATGATATTCATATAAGTTTGAAATATTGAATATAGGTGATATATCCATGTCATCATTTAATTCAACTTCATAAGCATTTCCACTGTAAAATCTTCTCAGTATTTTGCAAGGACCAAATTTCTTCATCTTCAGTTTACCATATGTTCCAATAGGAAATCTTCCTTTCTTCAAATGAACCATTACCACATCACCAACTTCAAATGTTTTATGTCTTCTTGATTTGTCTACACTATCCTTGTATTTCTTATTACTCTTCTCTAGCTTCTATTTTACATATTCATGCAATGTCTTCATAAATTCTATAAATTCTTTTGCTTCAACACTTCTTTTCTCTTCTCCAACAATATCTCTCCAATCTGATATACTTCTCAGTTATGTGCCATGAACAATCTCAAATGGTGTCTTTCCAGTACTTCTATTCATTGAACTGTTGCATGCAAACTCTTGTGCCAACATCAAATCCCAATTGCTTGGTGTGTCTTCAACTAAGCATCTCAACAAGTTACCCAAACTTTGGTTTACAACCTATGTTTGTCCATCAGTCTGTGGATGAAATTTAGAAGTAAACTTCAACTCAGTATCCAACTTCTTCCAAAGTGTTCTCCAAAAATAACTTACAAACTTACTGTCTCAGTCAGAGATGATACTCCTTGGTAATCCATGCAATATGAAAACTTTCTTAAATAAAAGATATGCTACATGTACTACATCTTATGTTTTCTTACATGGTATGAAATTTTTCATTTTAGAAAATCTATCCACAACAACACATATGGATTCATTACATCTTGCTTTCCTATGTAAGACAAGAACAAAATCCATGCTGATATCACTCTAAAGGTTTATCAGAATAGTAATAGGTGTATACAAACCATTATTCTGACTTACTCCTTTTGCAACTTGACAAACTCCACAACTTTTCACAAATTTCTGAACATCCTTATACAAGTGAGGCCAAAAATACCTTTCCTTCAACAAACTCAATGTTTTATCAATGCCAAAATGTCTAGCCAATCCACTACTATGTTTCTCCTTTATCAAATTAGTTCTCATTAATCCTCTTGGTATACATAACGTAATACCTTTGAACAACATATCTTCTTGAATGAAATAGTCTTCATACTTACTTGATTTATTTGAATTTGGTGCTCTGCACACTCTCTATTGCTCTGAAAAATTAGGATCACTTTCATACAAATTCATCATGTCATCAAAACCAAGAACTTCAATTCTCATTTCAGTCAACAAATATCTTCTTCTAATCAATGCATCAGCAACTTTGTTAGAAACTCCACTCTTATGTTTAATCACAAATGTGAAACTCTGCAAATACTCTACCCATTTCATATGTCTCTGATTCAATTTATTCTGACTACCCAACTATTATAAAGCCTTATGATCAGTGTACAACACAAACTCATTTGGCATCAATTAATGTCTCCATTTCTTCATAGCTTGAACAATAACATATAAATCTTAATCATAGACATAATATTTCCTCTTTGCATCATTCAAATTTTCACTAAAGAAAGCAACAGGTTTACCTTCTTGAGTCAACATAGCTCCAATTGCACTTCCACTTGCATCACATTCAACTTGAAACACCTTATTGAAATCAGGTAATGCTAGCATAGGTAATTCAGAAAAATTTAGCTTCAAAGCTTCAAAACTCTTATCAGCTCCATGTGTCCATTTGAATTCTCTTTTGTCTCCTCTCATTGTTTCAGTCATAGCATTACAAATAGAACTAAATTTTTTGATAAACTTTATGTAAAAACTTGCCAATCCATGAAATGATCTTACCTCAGTGAAATTCTCAAGTGTAGGCCAACTCAGTATAGCTTCAACCTTCTCATGATCCATCTTCAATCCATTAGCCAAAATCAAAAAACCCAAATACACAAGCTCTTCTTTCATGATGGAACACTTCTTCAGATTTATCTATAACTTTTCTTCTTTCAATCTCTGTAACACTTGTCTTATATGCATTATATGCTCTTCACTAGTCTTACTGAATATCAGAATATCATCCAAGTATACAACCACACACTTATTCAAAAATTTCTTCAAAACTTCATTCATTAGTCTCCTAAAAGTACTTGGTGCATTAGTTAAACCAAAGGGCATAACCAACCACTCATACAAATCTTCCTTTGTCTTGAAATAATTCTTTCATTCATCACCTTCTCTAATTTTGATCTGATAATATCCACACCTTCTCTGATTCTGATCTGATGATATCCACTCTTCAAATCAATTTTGGTAAAATAATTTTGTCCACTCAAACAATCCATTATGTCATCCATTCTTGGTATAGGAAACCTATACTTCACTGTGATCTTGTTTATTGCTCTGGAATCACTACACATTCTCTATTCTCCAATCTTCTTAGGTGCCAATACAACAGGTAATGCACATGGACTTAAACTCTCTTGGATCAAACCCTTATTCAATAATTCATGAACTTGTTGGTTAAGCTCTTTATTCTCAGTCGGTGTTAACCTATGTGGTGCTTTGTTTGGTAAACTAGCTCTAGGGATCAGATCCATATAGTTACTGATAACTCTCATTGGTGGCAAACCATCAGGTACATTATCTAAAATTATCTCCTTGTACTCAGTGAGTAATTTTCCAACTTCTATGAAACTGTCATCTTCTGTATTCTTACTCATTTTGTAAGGAATCAAAGCATACCATATATCATTTCTTTTCAAATCCTTAACAAACTGTCTACCTTCCATCAGATAAAATTTCAAAGATGTACATATTTCACCAACAGATTCTTCAACCAAAGGTAACAAAGCTTGCTTCTTACCATCAACCCAAATATAATATCTATTCAACCTTCCATCATGTATAGCATGTCTATCATATTGCCAAGGTCTACCCAACAAAATATGACAACAATCCATAGGAATAATATCACACAACACATTATCATAGTACTTTCCAATTTTTAGATTCACAAAACATTGTTCACTCACCATTAATGTATGTTCATCCTTGATCCATGAGATCTAATAGGGCTTTGGATGCTTCATCCTCTCCAACTGCAACTTTGAAACCATTTCCTCATATGCCATATTCTCTGAGCTTCCACCATCAAAAATCACCTTCCAAACTTTGTATACAACTCTACATCTGGTCTTGAACAAACTTTTCCTGATCAGATCTTGATTATCCTTTTCACTCCATAGTATCCTTTGGATCATGAGATTTCCTTCCTTCTCAGCTTTATTGGGTGAATCCTCTTGTATCAGTGCATTTCTATTACTACTACCTTTCTTTCCTGCATGTGTACATTCAAAGGATTTATGTCCTTCCTCTCCAAAATTGTAACAAGTTACTTGGAATCCCTTTCTACTATATCCACCTCTGGAGTAATTAACTCTTCCTCAGTATGAACTTCCACCTTTCCATTCAGTCTTTCCTTTGTCTTGATATGTGTCTAAAATTGAATTGTATAGTTCATATCAGTTGTTTTCACCATGCGATCTACCTCTTCCTCTAGGGAATCTACCTCCTTTGCCTCTTTGTCTTTGTTCATATCTTCTGTTCAATTTTTCCTCAACTTTTAGGGAAATTTGATATGCCTCCTCAATGCTTTCCATCTTGACCAAACTAATTTCATCTTGTATGGAAATTCTCAAGCCATTAAGATATCTTGCAACTCTTTCCACTTCATCTTCAACATGTCTAGATCTGATGTCCAATCTATAGAATTCCTTAGTGTAGTCTTTCACAATTTATCTTTCTGCTTCAAGCTTTGCATTCTCCTAATCAGGTTAATCTGATAATCACAAGGTAGAAACTTGCCTTTCAATTTGTTCACCATCTTATCCCATACCTTGATTTTGTCTTTACCTTTCTTCTTTCGATCCAATTGCAGATGTTCCCACCATAGGGATGCATGACCTTTCAGATTTGTGCTTGCAATCTTCACCTTCTTATCTCCTGCCACATTCTCATATTCAAAATACTTTTCCATCTTAGTTATCCTGTCAATTAATTCATCTGAATCCAAATTTCTACTGTACTCAGGAGGATTAAAATGAGGTGTGGATTTCAAACTTGTCAAGGCTCTCAGGAATCTCTCTTCTTCCTGATTCATCATAGGTGCAGGTGCAACTTCACCTTGAACCTCTTCAATTTCATAATCACTAACATCATCAAGATTTCTTCCTCTGCATTGGGATATCTCAACAACTTCCAATCTTGTAGCCATCTATCTAAGCATATTAGCTAGACCTGGATCTGCATTTCCTCTCCCACGAACCATCTTGAATCCCTCAACAATTGTAGGTCAGATTGCAATCTTCTACCCCACAACAATACCAACTAGGGTTAGGGTTTACAAGAAGAAACTTAGATCTCACCAATGCTTTGATACCACCTAATGCAAGGAGGGTAAGAAGATGGGGCCCAAGGGCTCTCTCAACTACCAAACCACCTTGCTGAACCAATGCAGAAGACAAACAACATAGTGAGAGAAGAAAAAATGGAGATCCTTTATCATTAATTGATCAAAATCCTTATTTTTTTTGCTATAAGGCCTCCCCAATTTTGGCCATATATTCAATGAACTACAATATGATTTTCATACAATAGAGATCACAGGCCTTCGATCTCAATATCTAAATTTTTTTTTTCTTTCTCTAAGAATGATACCTAAACTAAGAACATACAAATGAATATATACAAGAGTCCACCAAAGAGGCCGGTGCTCAAATTTATAAGAGAGACCCAGATTTAGGTCCACACAGATCCCAATAAGAGAGCCCAAATCAATTTAGCAATGAAAATTAAATGAAGAATTCGGCCAAATATCCAACTCCCAAAATAAGCATCTCGAGCAAAGCATGACCGATAAACATAGAGACTCGAGTAAAGAACACCCTGAGAAATAATAAATCCATCGGTAAAGCATGAACAAGAAACAAAAAACAAGCATGCCCAAGTGACAGAGATAAGCATGCTTGAGTGGCAGAACCTGAGCGACAGAGAACAAATTAAAGAATTGTAAGAAAACATCTTTTTGGTTGTGCAGGATTTCCAATGACCCAAGATGCTCCTGCATTAGATGTCTTAAACAAATTTATCACTGTTACTCGGTTAACAAAGATATTCTACTGTCACTCAGTCAACAAAGTAAATCTTAAGATATTAACTATTATTATCCTTTAGTGATTAAATGTAGAAACATAAATAATAAATAAAATAACATGTATACAGATAACACCAAGACTTAACGTGGAAACTCAATTTGGGAAAACCACCAATTGCAACTAGTTACTATTTTTCATTCTTCTGAAGTGAGCCCTGTTAAGAGCCAACCCTGTTAAAGGTTACACTAACACACTATTAGGTGTGACCCTGTTAGAGGATTTAATCATCCTGTAAGGAGAGGCCTTGTTAGAGGTCTTCAAACACTTCAATGTAGAAATGTCACCTTTTGAGAGGATATACAAAAGACTATTAAGTCTACTCTATAAAGATATTTAGATCATTGCTACAGTTGTTAGAGAGTAACAATGGATTGACCTATTTTGAGAAGCAACTGTCTTTGTTGATTCAAATCTCTAGTTTGAATTTAAACACTTGATCCTCACTAATTTAATATTCTATTGCATCTCTGTCTATTCTGTCCTTAATCAAAATCCCATCTGATTTCACCTCCACACTTCATATCAAAACTCTTCTATATATCTTCACAATTTCACATACATTCAATCCAAACTTGACCTTGTATATATATGATAAGCCTTGTCAAGTTTCCCTAAATAACCTTCCAAATAAACAATAAAACTTAAGTCTATTGTCTTCATATAACCAATTAAACAAAAAGTGTAAACTTCTATTAGTCGACTGACACTAAATATCTAACTCGATTAACACTGTAATACTTCAATGCCCAACCGTTAATGTAATGCCCAAGTGAAATCAGTTAGAACTGAAAATCACTTTGGTCTTCTTCAATTCCTGAGAGTGCTTGGCATATACTGACTGTGCTCAGTTTAGGTATAGACATTTGTGTAACATCACTACATTTGTTTAAACATCAATGACAATACACAATTGAATAATTGTCATCAATAGTTTGATCTAACTCTCTTTAATTATTTCCTTCAAATGAGACATGTAAAGGCTTAAATTGTTATATTTTCTAAAATAATATGTGATTTTAGGCAAAAATTAGGATGTCCCCAAGTTTATAACCCATTATGGGATATAATACTCACCTTTAATCATAACAAAATAATTGGTCTAATTATAAGGATCAAAATGCAACCTCATGTCAATATAGAACATGATGACTATCAAAGTGATACTCCATTTGACATAACTAATTATTTGGACCCTTAACATGAAACCTTTTTCTTTTCCATCTTTGGTGTAAAGTGCTCATACATGGAATTATTTGAGTGACTATCAATATCTAGTTCTAAGTTAAGCCCAAAAGAAACATGGTTCTTTCTAGAAGAAATTGTTGGCAAGAGACACAATTAGATAACTAGTATGTTGTCACTTATGGAAACTACACATGTCTCTTATAATCACTTATTTGGTAATACCGAAGGCTAGAATGCAAATTTGGCTAAGTATGAAAAAATAAGAACAATGCACAGGTTTCAATATATTAATTGGTATAGACACATGTAATTGAGTTTTGATGTGTGAAGCTAGGAGAAGATTGTTAGAGGTATTATGTATCTTTGTCTAAGATTACAATAGTTGATATCATCGTTTAATGGTGTTATGATCTTCTAAGTATTGGGTTGGTAGTGAAGAGTAAAGAACAGTGATATCCAGATGTTGGATTGATCAGTGATCCTAACAGATCAATGATCTGATCGGTTTACTAGTTCTATTTTGTTAAGACAACATGGTAGAATATATTTATAATATTGTTTGAGGTTAGCATAAAGTGTTGTGTATGGATTTGGATGACACTTCACACATTACCTTTTTTTTTTCTAATATCTTGAGGTCGATAGTGAATATGAACAACTTTGATGATCGATATATAAGCTTAAGTTTTTGTGTTGATGAAGATATGCAATGGTTGGATATGATTTATATATGTTGTATGAGATTGATGGATCTATGAGCATTGATTAGAATATCAGGTGACAAGATTTATTTGGCACTTGCATGGAACTCAACTAGCATTGTTGATGCTATTTCCAGTTTGCTTTTAATTGGATTTTTATCCATTAATTTTGTATGGCAGTGAGCCTTTGAAGGTTGTATACCTATATTGTGTATTGAGAAGTGATCCATAGGATATAAGACTGAATGCATGTGCATTCCCCTATTGTAATTACAACCCTAATAGGATAACTTATTTATGTAGAAGTAATACTTGTGGGTTTCATCCCTACTGTGATTTTTTCCTTAACTGAGTTTCCATGCAAAAATTATCATGTTATGATGTTGTGGATGCTTTTCTTATCTTTCATTTGTTAAATATTTATTTCTTTCAGTTTATGGTTATGCAATCAAGTTAAAAAGATATTAAAAGCTATAATACTTATTCACAACCCCCTCTTAATATTACTCAATCCTAAAAATTGGTATAAGAGATTTGTGTTGGAATTATGTTATATTTGTCATCAGTAAAAACACTTATTTGATTCTGTATGCTTACCGAGCTCATCACTCAGTTCACAGCTTATACCGAGCATTCAGTAATCACATTGTAAAGCTCAGCGGTTAAACAGTTCATACCGAGCAGAACACTAGTCACAGAGCATATGAAAAGTTCAGCGGTTACCGAGAAGAGAAACATTTACCGAGCAGACGGTAGTCACCGAGCTTCACCGTAACTACCAAGCCATCAGTTGAAGCCAACCGAGAAGTCAGTTACTACCGAGTCGCCAATGGTTACCGAGTGACACTATAGCTACCGAGTCACTAGCGGCTATCGAGTTCCAAGCTACACTTCGGGACTAGTATGGACCGAGCTTCTACTCTTACCGAGAGCATGATGATGCCGAGTATTGTAGTGGATGCCGAGTATCAGAAGATCACCGAGCCAGCTTGAGGAACCCAAGCTTCTACCGACTCAGTAATATTTTGTTTACTTATGCAAGGCCGACTTAGAAATAAGTTTATGTTATTATTTTGTATATGGCCGACCTTGTAAATTGTAATTATGGGAACGGTATATATATGTAATGTATTATACCATTTAAAGTGTGAAAGTGTGGAAGTGCGAAATAAGAGAAATCAACAGAGATTGCAATAAGGCAGCAGAGCAGAGCATTTTCGTAAAGGAGCAGAATAGCCATATCTATCATAGAAGGTGATCAGTACTCAAAGGATCTTATTAGCAATAAAGTTGTAAGTCAAGATCTACTGTTTCATCCTAACAGTTGAATCAGTTTGTAAATCCTTTA
>MU226504.1:420202-432672 GCA_018584345.1 Thuja plicata | reverse complement strand
TCATCATTATTCCTACTTTTGATCAATTCCAAATCAAATTTGGTTTACCTTGGATAACTACTATGCATGCTATTGCTTCTCCCATTCATAAATGTCTTAAGTTCATTCATAATGGAGAAGTCAAAACCATTAATCATAGTTTATTTCAACCTTCTAGGCCTAGAGATTGTGCTACTCTCAATTTCATTTGGCCTTAATTACCTAACTCATGTCCTCCTCAGCCTGATCATCTCTTTCACTCCTATCAAGCTTATAAACATCACAAAATTACTGAGTTAAGTATGCCTTATATTGATTCCAACCATGGTCTTTTGCCTACTCCTGCAATACCTCCTTTATCTATTGCTACTAATAAAATTAATCCAACTTCTACTCTTCCATTACAACCTATTGAGAATCCTCCTATCGAACCTGTGAAGGAACCTATTGTCATTCCTCCTAGTTCTCAACATGTGCCAAATAAAGTTAAACGTAACAAATTTGTTAATGAACATCTTAAGAAGCGTAGAGCTAATGCTAGAGCCCGTGCTTCTATGATTCGAAACTCATTACCTACCTTTGATCAACCTATGCCTGATGCGTTGGATGTTAATATTCATGATGATAAGATGAATGATTATGATGATCCTATTCGCATCTTGGATCCCATTTCAATCAACCTTGATGAGGAGGACACTCTCAATGATCCTATTGATCTTAGTGATGAATTTGAGACCGTTGATCTTGATAATGATTTATCTCATATGCTTTCAACTCAATTAACAATTACACCTAGTAATGAACATTGTGATTCTCAAGAGGATCCTTGTTTGGAACGGGCCATCATTCCTACTGTATTGGATATAGTCCCTCTTTCCAGTTGCCCACCTACCCTAAATAACATAAACCAAGATGGGGAAGGTTGACAACATGCTTGATTGGCTTATCCTTTATGGTAGCCCTTTTTGTGTTTGTATGTTTTATTGTGCTTCCCCCGTAATGTGTTTTTCTAAATGTTTTTTAGATTCTTTTATATGACCCTTGTTACTTTGTTGGTGCAAGGTGATAAAAGAATCAAAACTGTTGTTTAATTCTTCTATATGTATCTACATTCTCTATATGTTGTTTCATGTTATGTTGTATTTGTGCTATTGTTTGTAACTATTTTCCTTTTACAATCTGCTTGGATCTGCGACATGGTAGCACTAATTCTTTTTGGTCTCCATGTTGTGGTCCAAAAAGATTCCTCTTCGTAAAATCTTAAGTTTCTTTCCTCCTTTGTGATTGTAGTTCTACTTTCTTTGGGGAATGATGTCAATTCATTTGCAATAATATCATATTTCTATATACATGTTATCTTATGATCATACTAACCCCACATTAGGTAGATCCCTCTTGTGTTCTTATGTATGTTTATGTTTTATTTCCCTTGTTTTGTCTTCCTTTGGGGGCATCTCGCAGTGGAAACATAATTCGTAAAGTTGTTGATGTTTCCGTTAAAACCGTTGCTCCTGTTAAAGTGTTAAGCAATTACTTTAATGTGGGGGCATACACTCTACTCACTTTTTGCATACACACACATTCAAAATAGTTTTCAAAATTTAAAACTTTTCCCTTTATGGATTAAAAGAAACTAATCCTTAAAGCATGGTCATTTTTACTTTTTAGGATCTCTTGATCCCTCCAGTTTAAATTTACACGGATCTCTTGATCCCGCCAGTTTTCAATTTACAATGATTTGATACCTTTAATAATGGATCTCCCTGATGGGTTGACTAGTGAGTAGCCACATTCACTAGGCAGTTCAATTCCATCTTTCCAGTTACACCTTTTGTGTGGTTCATAATGAGACATAAGTTCTCATTGGGCGAGATAATCACACCCGTTCTCTCTCTCCTTAACTAAGTGATGTCTCTCTTATCGTGATCTTATGATGGATAAAGACTTAACTCCCTTGGGGGATTGAGGGTTTCTTTATCCCTTTTTGGTTCCGATAAAGATTGTCTTTTCTGTATATTCTCCTTTACCAAGAGTTTGTGTTGAGATCATACTCTTGCTAAAGTGGGGGCTAAATGTATAGTCAAAAAATGGAAGCACTTCCATTGTAGATGTGTTCAGCCTTTCAAGTAAATGGTTTGGGGTCATGAAAAGCACCTTGAATGGGTTTCTGATCTTGACATGGCTTCCCCCCTGTTCTATCCCTCTTTCCACTCCTGTTTAGCCCGATTTCTGCATTCTGAACTACAGACTGGTGATTCTAGGCTTTAGGGTTAGGGTCAACCTTTTAGGTCTATGTTGACCTCGACCCTAACCTAGGTCAAGTTTGACCTTGAACCTAACCTAGGTCAAGGTCAACCTTGACCTTGACCTAGGGTTCAGATCACAGTGTCTCATAATTTTTGGAGGTTGGCCTTTGCAAAAAGTATTTCCCACTTCCGGGTCGGCTGTTTCGGGTTCCGAAGTGTCGATTCATAAATAATATTTATATAGGTCCTCTCATAGGGGTAAAGGATTTAATGATAATTTAATCCTCCTATGTAGGCCTCCTTAGAAGATTGTTCCCTAATTTCATATAAAAGGGAAGCTTTCTCTCTCATTTTCTCTAAGAAGAAGCAATACGAACGATAAATATCATCAAGAAAACTATCTTCAAGGGTGATTCAAGCAAGCTAAGGAGAAATATTTCAAAGAAAGCATTCATCCATTCAAGTATCCATTTTCATGAAGGAGATCCATTGGAGGCCATTGAAGGATTTAAGCTACATAGTGCCCTTTTGGTGATCTCTCCATCCACCTTCTTCCAAGCCTATTCCAAATTCAAGAACCCATTCAAGACTTGGTGTTGGAGATCTACAAAGAAAGAGATTAAAGACATCCTACCTTTCTACATTCCACATTTTGAGGCATACTTGTGGATTCAAGGACTCGAATCCACCACAAGGAATTTTTCAAGCAAGGTGAATTTATGTATTTACTTTGTCCATTTCTGCAATTTCAATTACATATATTTGAGGTTAATTCCAAAACTGGGGTTTGACCAAGGAAAACCCCTCCCCCAAAACAAAAAATCCCCTTTTTCTTATAGGTAGAGGTATAGAACAACAGATTTGAGACAAGATATGGATACCCTTTTTGACTTTCTTTCGAACGGTGCGAACAGATTTTCTGTTGGACCTGTGCAGGTCAGGGTCAACATTATTGGGTCAGGGTTGACATTTGTGGGTCAAGGTCGACCTTTTTCATAAGACAACATCAGAATGGTAAAATATTTTTGGGTTTTTTTTGTCTCTGCGTTCCGGTTTGGGATCAACTATCAGTTTTTCTAGAAATAGTCTATAGACCTCAAAAGACAACATTCTTTGATTTGCAATATTTCAAGGTTAGTGCATTTCTCCTATTTCTTCAATTACTGTCATATATCATTTCTATACATATAATGAACATAATTTAAGATATCTCTCTTGTTATTCTCCTTTTCCAAATAGTTGATTCCTTTGAGCACTAGCCCTTCCTTGGGGTTGATTAATTTGGATCTCTTATTTGTGCATTTGGAAATAAAAGAGGAACATCTTATCTTCTCCCTAATCACAATTACAATATACAATAAATACAATTCAATTAAATATAAAGTAAAGTTAAGGAAATAAACATACTCTAAACAACAATTAACAATCAAACCACATCACTCACACATGATTTCCACCCTTTACACTATCTTTATCCAAAACTATACTCTTTGGTAACCCATGCAATATCACAATTTCTCTAAAAAAAAAATAGCTACATGTACTGCATCTATTGTCTTCTTACAAGCTATTAAATGAGGCATCTTTGAAAATCTATCTACTACCAAAAATATAGAATCATTACCTCTTGAGGTCTTCGATAATCCAAGTAAAAAATCCATGCTTTTAGTTGGTACTGTCAAAGGTGTATACAATCCATTATTTTGACTACTTCCTTTAGCAACTTGACAAGTTTTACAATTCTAAAAAAAATTCCATACATCTTGATGAATTTGTGGCCAAAAATAACTTTCACTCACCAAAGCTATTGTCTTATCAATTCAAAAAAGTCTAGCTAATCCTCCATAATGTTTCTCCTTAACCAATTTATCTCTCATTGAACTCCTAGGTACACACAATTAAATTCCTTTGAATAATATACCTTCCTGAATGAAATAATTCAACCACTTACTTCGCTCTGCTATAAAAGGTTCTCTGCAAGCTTTCAAATATTTTGCAAAATCAAGGCTATCCTCATACAAAGTCTTCAATTCATCAAATCCTAGCACTTTAATTCTCATCTCTGTCAACCAATTTCTTCTTCTACTCAAAGCATCAAAAATGTTTTTGACTTACGACTCCTATGTTTCAACACAAATGTATAACTCTACAAGAATTCAACCCATCTCATATGTCTCTAATTCAATTTACTCTGAATACTCAAATATTGTAATACTTCATGATCAATATACAATACAAACTCCTTAAGAAAAAAATAATGTCTCCACTTCTTCAAATCTTGAACTATGGAATATAATTTTTGACCATAAAGTGAATATTTTATCTTTGCATCATTCAATGTTTCACTGAAATAAGAAAAAGGTCTACTTTCTTGAATTAACACTTCTCCAATTGCATTCCCACTCGCATCACAATCCACTTTAAATACCTTATTAAAATCAAGAAAAGATAACACTGGTTTTTCAGTCACCTTTTGTTTCAATAACTCAAAAATCCTTTGTGATCCATGTGTCCACTTGAGCTCTTTCCTATCTCCTCTCATAGTCTCAATCATAAGATTACCGAATTGAAATTTCTAATAACATTTTGGTAAAAACTAGCCAATCCATGAAATGATCTCACCTCTCAAACACTATCAAGTATAGGGAACTCAACAATTGCTCTAACCTTATCAATGTCATCTTCAATCCTTCTACTGAGATCACAAAACCCAAGTACATTGTCTCTTCTCTCATGAAACAATACTTCTTGATGTTTATCAACAAATTTTCTTCCTTAGTCTTTGTAATACTTATCTCAGATGTAACAGATGATCCTCTTTACTCTTACTAAAAATCATAATTTCATCAAGGTAAACAATCACAAACTAACCCCAAAATATCTTCAATACCTCATTCATCAATCTCATGAAAGTACTTGGTGCATTACTCAATATTCCAAAAGTCATCACCAACCATTCATAAAATCCTTCATTTTCCTTGAATATTGTCTTCCATTCATCACCTTATCTGATTCTGATATGATGACAACCACTCTTCAAATAAATCTTTGTAAAATACTTCGCTCTACTCAAACAGTCCATTATCTCATCCATCCTAGGCAAATGAAACCTATACTTCACTCTAATCCTATTAATAGCTTTGGAATTAGTACACATTCTCCATTCTATGTTCTTCTTAGGTGCTAACACCGCTGGTACTCCACATGGACTCAAAATTTCTATGATCAAACCTTTCCTCAACAACTCTTTCACACGTCTATCTAATTCTTCATTCTTTGCAGGTGTCATCCAATGTGTTGTTTTATTAGGAAAACTAGCTCCAGGGAATAGATCCATGCAATGACTAATACTTCTCACAGGCACTAATCCACCAGGCACATTATTTGAGATTATGCCTTCATATTTTGTCGATAATTCTTTCACTTCCCCAGGATGTTCTCCTTCAGATTATAAATTAGACTTCTTAGGAATCAAAGCATAACACACATTATTACTTTTCAAATCATCCAAGAAATTCCTTCCTTCAACCAAACGAATTCTAATTCTAGCACAATTCTCATCCTTAGGAGCCTCAACCAAGGGTAACAATACTTGTTTCATCCCATTAGCCATAATAGTATACATATTCTTTCTACCATCATGTAAATCTTGTCTATCATACTATCATGGTCTACCCAACAAAACATGGAAAACATCCATAGGGATAATATCACAAAGAACTTCATTATGATAAGATCCTATCTTAAATTTCACCAAACATTATTCACTTGCCAGTACCTTATGATCATCCTTGATCCATGGAATTTGATAAGGCTTCAAATACTTCAATATATGTAACTTCAACTTATTCATCAACTCCTTAGAGGCTAGTTTATCTGAACTACCACTATTAAAGATCACTTTGCAACACTTTCCTTTAACTTTTCACCTTGTATTGAAAAAAATTCTTCTCAAGATTATATCTTGATCTCTCTCTCTCTCTTCATGATATAGGACTCTCCTTTCCATTAGGGATTCTCCATCTTCAAGATGATTCAAAGGTTCACTAGATTCCTCTTCCACAAAAGAATTTTTAACAATGTTCTCAGTCTTCTTGCTTGAACTTCCTTGGGTGCATTCAAAAGCTTAGTGTCCTTCACCACCACACTTAAAACAATTTTCCTTAACATTATTATGTCATCTCTCTTGTAGCTACTTGCGCCACCTCCTCTCTGAATTTTTTTTTCATCCCTTCAGTATGAGTTTTATCCTCCTTGAATTTTGTCTTGCCTTTGTTTTGACCTGAATAAGATCTACCTCCTTTAAAATATCTACCTCTCTGAGATCTTCCTCATCTTCCTCTTTGTCTTTGTTCAATTTTCTTCAGCTTTTAGGGCATATTGGTAAACCTCCTCTACACTTTGTAATTTGACCAAACTAATCTCATCTTCAACAAATTTTGTCAAACTATTTAGGTATCTTGCAACCCTTTCAACATCATCATCTGTATGTCTAGATATAATATCCAACCTATTAAATTAACCAGTACAACTTTTCATAGTAAGATCCCTTTTCTTCAAATTTTTCAACTTCCTAAACAAACTTTATAATAAGTAGGTAAGAATTTAGCCTTGAATTTTTTAACCATTTAATCCCATGATTTGATTATATCCTTGCCCCTTCTCTGTCTATCAGTCTACAAATTTTTCCACTATAATGATGCATGTCCTCTAAACTTTGTACAAGCATACTTCACTTTTTTACCTTCATCGACACCTTCATAATCAAATTACTTCTCCATCTCTATGATCCAATGAAGTAATTCATCTCAATCAATGTTACCATGATAATAAGGTGGATTAAAATGTGGTCTCACATTTACTTTGGTTAGGGAATGTTGGAATGATAGAAAGGTGTGTAGTGAGATAGGAGGGGTGAATCAGTACCCTTAAAAAACTTTTCAAAACAAATCCTTGTAAACATAGACTGTAATAACCAACTAAGTAGTTTTCTTTCACCATACATGAAATACCATTAAAAAAATGTAAATGCATGCAATCAAAACAATAAAACATTCATGAAACTCAAATACACATAACACATGTATTTTGGTATCGTAGAGACCCTTGTTAGAAAGTAAAAACTGTGGTGGGGATGGAACCCACAAAACTTCACTACTGTCGTAATAAAGTAGCATGTTAGGGATTACAAAGATTGATCACTTCTGGTGATCTTACCCTGTTAGGAGTAACAATAAGATTTGTTAGATCTACCTCATGAGAGGATTTGCAACACAATGTATGTGTGTACTCCATTAGGATATTTAAGCAAACATGGTTAAGTCTACTTTGTTAAGAGATTTTGAGTCTGTTACAATTGCTAGAGAGTAACAAGAAATTGTGATCTGAATAATAAAATCTCAATATTGTTGATATCAGATCCTTTAAGTGTAATACATTTATCACCTAGATGTGATTGATAATACCTTCTGTAATGCATGGTAGCCTTGTGTCTTTTATGAATAAACTGAATGCTTCAATGAAATCCTTGTGCTAAAACCCTTGTCTGATCTTTAGATGTCCTTAGTGTGGTCGATACTTGATCATACTTTCATCATTACTCTACCAAAAATAACATCTTGACCTTACATATATCAAACTGTTTGACCTAATTAGGGTTTTACAATATCTTTGAAAACCTAAGATTAATGGTTTAAAAAATTACCTTGATCATCTATACATCTGAAACATAACCAATAAATTCTTACATTCCCAATTAATGTCCTCCTCGATCTTGGTAATCAGTTATCCAGCTCAGCAAAAATTTGTTACCTAGGATGCTGTGTCATTACAATCTTTTAAGTAACTGCTGGTTCACTCAGTGAATACTGTCTCTCGGTGCTCAGTGTATACTGCTTGGTAATTTTGTTGCTCGGTGATCATTGTACTCACTTAAATCTGCACTCAATGATCATTACCGACTAGACTGTCTTTGACTAGGTTACTGATTGGGCAATTTGAATACTAAAGACAACCATCAAACTAATATGGAGTAACAGGGATTTTTTAAACCTATCATCTCCTAGTTCCAGTTTAGGTACAGGATGATCTTCACCTCCTTCGGCTATCTCTTCGTTTGTTTCTTCCTCTTCATCACTTACATCTTCAACATGTCGACCTCTTCTTTGGACCATTTCAATAACATCTAATCTAGCTGAAATTTGTCTCAACATATCCAACACAACTAGATATACATCTCTCCTTCCTTCTCTAGCATTTTTTCTTCGAGCCATCCTTACACAATTCTTCTACAATTGTGGGTCAGATATTCACTCTGTTAATCCCCAAAAAATCAACTCAAGACTTCGCAAGCTCATGAACCATGATTTGCACTAGAAGAATCGAAACCCATATCTAATACCACTTGGCATAATCAAGGATAGAGGGAACTCAAAGAGATCTATCCAATCCTTGTAGCATGAGTCACATAATTGAAATAAAAAGTAACAACAAAGAGATATTCAAGATTAGTCTTCTTTATTATTATTAAATCATATACAATGGATCTGCAATATGTAGTCATACAGGCTTGATTACAATCAGAACTGCTTACAAAATCCTTAGCATTAAACTACAAAAAGATAATTTTATGAGATCTACTCCCTCAGGAACAAATTCATAAGATTATAAAGCCTTTGAAAACATCAAGTCATCCTAGAGAGATGACATTCCCCAATGAGAAGAAAAGGTATTAAAAAATATAGGGCTGGACCCAAATCATATGGATTTTTATCCAATGAAAGAAACATGAATCACGATCCTTCAAGTAGGTCGTCCAAAAATGTAACAACATTGAGAAATGAGCCATGAAGCTTCACCGATCGAAAACAACCTTCACAAGATCAAAAAACACAAATTGACTGTGAAACATGAAGAATAATTAAGTCTCACCAAGAATATGAAATATCTCATAAAATAATTAGGCAAATGAGATGAAAACATCAAAGAAGGTGTTGATGACAATTATTCAATTGTGTATTGTCATTGATGTTTACACAAGTATAGTGATGTTTACACAAATGTCTAAATCTGAGCACAATCAGTGTCTGACAAGATCTCTCAGGCATTGAAGATGACCAAAGTGATTTTGAGTTCTAATTGAGTTCACTCGGGCATTGCAATGTTGGTCGGGCATTGAAGGATTTCAGTGTTGACCGGGTTAAATAGTTAGTGTCAGCCGGCTAACAACAGTTTATATTTTATGGATAATTGATTGTATGAAGCCAACAAACATGAGTTTTATTATTTATTTGAAAGGATATTAAGGTTGACTTGACAAGGCTTACCATATATATAAGGTCAAGTTTGGATCTGTGAGATTGTGTGTGGAAGTGTGTGAAGATACATGTTTTGTGATATGAAGAGTGAAGGAAAAATCAGATGGGATTCTGATTAAATACAAAACATACAGGACTACAATAGAATATTCAATCAGTAAGGACCAAGTAATCAAAGCCAGAGAAAAGATCTAAATTAGAAAATATAGTTTCTTATCAAACAGGTCAATCCATTGTTACTCTCTAACAATTGTAGCAGTGATCAAAATCTCTTAACAAAGTAGCCTTAATAGTCTTTTGTAAATCCTCTCACAAGGTGACATTTCTACATTGAATTGTTTGAAGACCTCTAACAAGGCCACTCTTTACAAGGTGATTAAATCCTATAACAGGGTCACAACTAACAGTGTGTTATTGTAACCTTTAACAGGGTTGGCTCCTAACAGGGCTCACTTTAGAAGAGTGAAAAATAGTGACTAGTTACTATTGGTGGTTTTTCCCATATTGGGTTTCCACGTTAAATCTTGGTGTTACCTATGTACATTTCATTTGCTTTATGATTTATGTTTCTACAGTAAATTACTAAAGGATAATCACAGTTAATATCTTAAGATTTTCTATGTTAACCGAGTGACAATAAAATATCCAACAATGTTAAATTTGTTTAAGACATCTAAGGGAGATGGATTTGTTTTTGTGGTAGCTGATTCACCCCTCCCCTCTCAGTTACTCAACTTATTTCCAACAATTGTTATTAGAGAATAAAGTGCTTATAGGGAAGGTTTAAAGGCCTAAGCTAAATATCATAGGTGTCTTACAGAAGGGAGATCCCTAAGCTCAACAAGGACAACTTCGTTGCATGACAAGATCTGATGAGGCTACATATATCTACTATTGGGGATATTGGTTTGAAATTCTTAGATCACAAGTATGTGGAACCACCGACACCTATGTATGTGGATCAAATGATGGAAATGAAGCATCATAAAATAATGATGATTGATATAGCCTCTACACTTAGCTATTCTAAATTTGATGAAGTCAAGGACTGCCCTACTACCTTTGATATGTGGAACAAACTGCATGATATTTATGAAGGAGACACTAATGTAAAGAGTGCCAAAGCAGAAAGTCTCAAAGGTCAATTTTATATGATGAAAATGAAAGGAGAAAACATTACAAAGTACAGTTAAAGAATCAAGAAAAGTGTTAGTGCAATCAGAGCTGCTGGTGGAACAATTGAAGACAAAACAATATTCAACAAGGTATTAAGAAATTTACTTCCTATCTATGCAATTAGAGTTTGAGCTATTCAAGAAATGAGATGCAGTAATGACATAACTCTAGATGGAATGATTGGAAGATTATCAACTTTGAGTTGGATAACTTTGAAAATTATTCTTCTAATCCTAGAAATCTTGAGTCAGCATTCAAAGCTAAATTAAACCTTGGAAACATGAAAGGAAAATAGATTGATAGTTGTAAAGGGAGAAAAATGTTTCTTTTTTGTTTATTTAGTTTTATTAGGGTTTGATTGTGTATTTATCAAACCTTTACATTTAAATTGAATTGTGTTGATTGTTTATTGCAATTGTGATTAAGGAGAAGATAAGATGTTCCACCTTTATCCCCAAATGAACAAATGCAAGATCCAAGTTTATCAATCCAAAAGAGGGATTAATGCACAAATGAATCAACCATTTGGAAATGAGAGTAAAGAAGAAGATCTTAAATTCTATTAATTGAATATGTAGATATGATATATGACAGTAATTAAAGAAATAGGAGAAATGTACTAACCTTAAAGAATTGCAGATCAAAGAATGTTGTTTTCTGATATCTGTACTCTATTTTTGGAAAAACTTAAGTATGATCTGGAACCAGAATGCCGAGATGAACAAAACCCAGAAATATTTTTCCAATCCAAAATCATCTTATGAAAAAGGTTGACCTTGACCCACAAATGTCAACCCTGACCCAATAATGTCGACCTTGACCTGCACAGGTCCGACAGAGAATCTGTTCGCAGAGCCCGACAGAAAGCCGAAAAGGGTATCCAGATCTAAGTCCAAATCCGTAGTCCTGAATCTGTACCTATAAGAAAAAGAGGTTTGTTTGTTGGGGGGGAGGGGTTTTCCTAAGTCAAACCCCAATTTAGGAATTAACCTTGAAATCAATAAAGTATAGAATGCTAGCAAGTAGTAGAATTGAATCTAACAATGAAACTATGATATTAAATAGATATGCAAATATAATTCAAATGTATGCCAGTATGTAACTATGAAAGCTTGGACTTTAGAAAACATAAACCTCCATGATTGTATGCTTGAAATCCACCTTGAAGAGATGATGAAAGAGTCTTGAGGATGCACAAAGGATCTTGAAGGAAGATCACACCACCATGATGGCTAGATCTAGGGTTTGAATGACGAATCTTGAATGTTTGAACCTAATCCCTTCAAAGGCTTGGAAGCCTGGATCCTTGATCTTCAATGGATAACTTGAATGCTTGAGAGGAAGACTTGAAAACCTTGAAAGCTTGCAAATATGTGGAATAACGGATGCTTGAATGTCCTTTGAATGCTTAGTTTCCTTAGCGTTTGTTACTTGATAATGGTTAGAGACTCTTCTAAGGAGGCCAACATAGGATAATTAAATTTACATTAAAGCCTTTACCCCTAGGAGAGGACCTATATTAAAAATAATTTAGGAATCACCGCTTTGAAACCCAAAATAGCCGACCCGGAAGCAGGAAAATTGAATTTTGGATGACCCCCGGCAGCCGACAAGCTTCCAGATTTGAAAGGGGGACACTGGGCAGGGTCAAGGTCAACCCTGACCTAGGTCAAGGTCGAGGTCGACCTTGACCTAGGTCAAGGTCGAGGTCATCCTTGACCTAGGTCAATGTCGATGTTGACCTTGACCCAGG
>MU226504.1:397928-412003 GCA_018584345.1 Thuja plicata | reverse complement strand
TGGATGCTTGAATGTCCTTTGAATGCTTAGTTTCCTTAGCGCTTGTTACTTGATAATGGTTAGAGAAAATGAGAGGAGAAGGCTCCCTTTTATATGAAACTAGGGCACAATCTTCTAAGGAGGCCGAAATAGGATAATTAAATTTCCATTAAAGCCTTTACCCCTAGGAGAGGACCTATATTAAATATAATTTAGGAATTATCACTTCGGAACCCAAAACAGCCGACCCAGAAGTGGGAAAATTGAATTTTGGATGACCCTCGACAGCCGAAAAGCTTCTAGATTTGAAAGGGGGACCCTAGTCAGGGTCAAGGTCGACCCTAACCTAGGTCAAGGTCAAGGTCAACCTTGACCCAGGGGGTCAGAACCCCTAGAAAACATGCCAGGTGGGGTAGAAGATGCCCGGAGAGGCCCAATCAAGGTCCTAATCAGGCACAGAAGCAGGGGATGATGTAGAAATGGGAGGATGATATGATGGAGGTCAAAAAAATCCCCTAAGGAGGGATAAATGTTCTTAACATGGAAGTGCTTCCATTTTAAGATGATACAACAGTGATAGTGATGATGATTTTGATGATGAAGATCTGGAAATCATTAAAGCATTACTTGCAAGGAGAGATGCAAAAGGAAAAGGACAATATAAATGAAGAATGCCATTGATTTTATTTTCATGTGATGAGGTTGGTCACATTGCTGCTAAGTGTCAAAACAAGGAAGACAAAAGTGAGAATAAGTTCAACTAGTACAAAGACAAGAAAGATTTCAAAAGCTACAAGGAAAAAGGTAAGAAATCTTGTTATATTGCTAAAGATTCTGATAGTGATGAAGATGAAGATGAAATAGTTTACATTGCTATTAAGGATGAGTCAGATAGTGAAGATAATGAAAATATTTCACTATACTCTCATATTAGTAAGAATGACACCTGGATAATTGATAGTGGTTGTTATCACCACATGATTGGTGATAAAACCAAATTTGAACATCTTGAGCACTATGATGGTGGGAGTGTTAGTTTTGGGAATGATGAACCCTTCTATGTGAAAAGTAAAGGTTGTATTGCTCTTACTGAAGGAATAAAGTGTGATAATGATTATTGGGTTGAAGGACTAAGGCATAATCTACTAAGTGTGGCACAACTGAATAACATTGGTTTCAAGGTGGAATTCATGAATGGTAAGGCCAAGCTCCTGGATGGTAGAGGAAACCTAGTTGGAACTGGTAGACAAACAAAAGGTAATCTATTTTATCTTAATCTCAATGAATGTTCATATTTTATTGCACAAGTAGAAGAAAGATGGCTATGGCATAAAAGGTTGTGTCATGTGAATTTTGACAACATGATTAACATAAGTAAGAACAAAAGAGTAAGAGGTATTCCTGTTCTAAAGAAACCTGAACTAGCAATATGCAAACAATGCCAAATTGGGAAAATGGGAAAAACAAGCTTCAAGAGAAAGAACTACAATACAAAAGAAGTCTTTGAATTGGTACATACTAATTTATGTGGACCAATTGGAACAACAAGTTACACAGGTGAGAAGCATTTCATTCTATTTGTTGATGACCACTCTAGAATGATGACTGTTATGTTTCTCAAAAAAAAATTAGAAGCTTTTCAAAAGTTCAAATGGTACCTTTCCAGAGTTGAAAAAAAAACAGGAAAGAAACTTAAATACCTAAGATTTGACAGAGGAGGAGAATTCATTTCTAATGAATTCAATGAATTCTGCAATGAAAGAGGAATCAAGAGATAAGTATCTTCCCCAGGTAAACCACAACAAAACGGTATTGCAGAAAGAAGGAACAGATCCATTATGGATTGTGAAAGAACCTTGATGATTGAAAATAATGTTGCTACCAAATAATGGAAGGAATTGATCAGCACTAAAACTCACACCTTGAACCGAGTTCAACTGAAGAAAGGTACTAAGAAGACACCTTTTGAATTATGGTATGGCTACAAACCTAATGTTCATTATTTCAAAGCATTTGGAAGTAGATGCTACATATTGAAGGAAGAAAGAAATGGAAAATTTGATGTAAAAGGTGATGAAGGTTTATTCCTAGGCTACTCCAGCAAAAGAAAAGCATATAAATGTTTAAATCTTACTACTCAAAGTCATAGAAAGTGTGCATGTAAAGATTGATGAGTTTACAGATAGAAATGAAGAACAGAGCAGTAAAGAGCCTGAAGACTATAGAAACTTTGTGTATTATGAGCCTGATACTATACCTAAGGCATAGGCAATGGTGATTAGACAATGATCATGTCAACCACTAAATTGATCAACACAAACCTTGTTGCAACCAGTGATGCTAAATTTAGAAACTGAGTCAAAAATAGAGGGAACCGGGTCTCAGAATGAAGGAACTGAGTCACAGATAGAGGCACCCGAGTCTTAGATAGTGGAACCCAAGCATAAAAAAAAAGAACATGGAAGAATATTTGAGTATGGTGAACATAGTAGAGCAAGCCCAAAATCAAAAAGGAAGGATCATGTACCTGCAAAATATGTTAGAAAGCATCATGCACCTTAACAAATAATTGGAGATCAGATAGAAGGTGTAATGACAAGGAACAAAATAAAAGGTACATGATTACTAAGTGTAATTGAATGTAAAACTATTAAAGATGCATTGAATGATGAAAGTTGGCTCAAAGCAATGAATGAAGAGATTGAGAAGATAGAAAAGAACAAAACCTGGACTCTTGTACCTAGACCAAAAGACAAGAATCTGATTGGTACTAAGTGGGTTTTCAGAAACAAGATGAATGAGAAAGGTGAAGTTTCCAGAAACAAAGCTAGATTAGTATGTAAAGGATATGCTCAAGAAGAGGGTATTGACTATGGAGAAACTTTTTCTCTTGTTGCAAGACTTGAAGGAGTGAGAACTCTTCTGGCATATGCTACACATAAAGGATTCAAGGTATATCAAATGGAAGTAAAACCTGCATTCTTGAATGGAATTCTAGAAGAGGAAGTCTATATTGAGCAACCTAAAGGATTTATAGGTCCTAAAAAAAAGGAATATGGTTTTCAAAATGCACAAAGCATTGTATGGACTGAAGCAAGCTCCAAGAGCCTGGTATGAAAGATTGCATGGTTACTTGATAAGTATTGGATTTCAGAGAACTAATGATAACATTAGTTTGTACATCAAAGATGGACCTCAAAACAAGATACTATTAGCAGAAATATTTGTAAATGATATATTATTTATTGGATATGATGATCTATGCAAAGCATTCTATGAAGCTATGAGTAAGGAATTTTAGATGTCTATGTTTGGTGAAATCAAATTATTTGTTGGTTTACAAGTTTATGAGATGAAGGATGGTATCTACATTACTCAGTCTAAATACATAAAAGAGATATTGAAGAAATTTGGGATGGAAGATTCTAGACCAGTTGGAACACCCATGCCTACTAGACATAAGCTATCTAAGGATGATGATTCAAAGGAGGTAAATCAAACCACCTACAAATCCATGATTGGAAAACTTCAATATGTTGTTCACACTAGACTTGATATTGCATTAGCAGTTGGTATGGTTGCAAGGTTTACAGCTAATCCCAAAGAGAATCACTTAATGGCTATCAAAAGGATTCTAAGATACCTTAAGGGTACTGAAGATTATGGATTATGGTATAAGAAAGGAGGAAATTTTGATTTGAAGACTTTTACTGATGCTGATTGGGCAGGAAGTGTCGATAATAGAAAGAGAACAAGTGGTGGAGAAATATTTCTTGGAAAGAGGTTAGTCTCCTAGACAAGAAAGAAGTATAATTGCATTTCTTAGTCTACAACAGAAGCAGAATATGTTGCTGCAATAGTAAATTGTTCAAAAATCATATGGTTCAAACAACTGTTGTCAGGTATGAAGGTGGAAATCAAAGAACCTATCATTATCTATTGTGACAACACTAGTTCTATTAACATATCTAAGAACCCTATGATGCATACTAAGACTAAACATATTGCAATTAATTATCATTTCTTGAGGGAATTGGTTCAGGACAAAGAAGTAAGATTGGAATATGTGAATACTAAAGAAAAAATTGCAAACATGTTCACAAAACCGCTACCTAAGGATGCATTTTTGTATCTTAGAGGAAAGATAGGGGTGATTCCCCTAACTAAGGCTCACTAAAACATAGTTTAGTGATGCATCAACCAAGCTACAAAAAATATTTAACATGTTGATGCAGTTATCAAGAGCTTATTGCACATGAATCAGTACAAACAGGTACATTACAAAGTTATTGGATACATATATATCAGTTGGTGTCTTTGGAATTGGTTTTCAAAGAGGGAGAGATTAATGATGTCATAAATATTATAGAGGAAGATATTACTAATGGAGAGATTAATGACAGAGGGAGAAATTTATCAGAGAACAAAGATTAATGCAAGAGGGATAAGTCTATATTTCAGAGATTGATGATAGAGGGAGTTTTTGGATAAGAATAAGAATGAAGTTAAGGACATTAATAAAATTTCATTCTTATGTCTATTTCTCTATAATTATTTGTATTATGACATGTTTTGTTGCCATTAATGCCAAAGAGGGAGATTGTTGATGACAATTATTCAATTGTGTATTGTCATTGATGTTTACACAAGTATAGTGATGTTTACACAAATGTCTAAATCTGAGCATAGTCAATGTCTACCGAGCTCTCTAGGGAATTGAAGATGACCAAAGTGATTTTTAGTTCTAATCAAGTTCACTTAGGCATTATAGTGTTGGTTGAGCATTGAAGGATTTCAGTGTTGACCGAGTTAAGCAATTAGTGTCAGCCGACTAACAACAGTTTATATTGTATGGATAATTGATTGTATGAAGCCGACAAACATGAGTTTTATTATTTATTTGAAAGGATATTAAGGCCGAATTGACAAGGATTACCATATATATAGGGTCAATTTTGGATCTAAGTGTGAGATTGTGTGTGGAAGTGTGTGAAGATACATGTTTTGTTATATGAAGAGTGAAGGTGAAATCAGATGGGATTCTGATTAAATACAAAACATACAAGACTGAAATAGAATATTCGATCAGTAAGGATCAATTAATCAAAGCTAGAGCAGAGATCTGAATCAGAAAAGATAGTTTCTTATCAAACATGTCAATCCATTGTTACTCTCTAACACTTGTAGCAGTTATCAAAATCTCTTAACAAAGTAGACTTAACAGTCTTTTGCAAATCCTCTCACAAGGTGACATTTCTACATTGAGTTGTTTGAAGACCTCTAACAAGGCCACTCCTTATAGGGTGATTAAGTCCTCTAATAGGGTCACACCTAACAGTGTGTTATTGTAACCTTTAACAGGGTTGGCTCCTAATAGGGATCACTCCAGAAGAGTGAAAAATAGTGACTAGTTACTATTGGCGGTTTTTCCCATATTGGGTTTCCATGTTAAATCTTGGTGTTATCTGTGTACATTTCATTTTCTTTATGGTTTATGTTTCTGTGATAAATTACTAAAGGATAATCACAGTTAATATCTTAAGATTTTCTATGTTAACCAAGTGATAGTGAAATATCTATGTTAACTGAGGAACAGTGTTAAATTTGTTTAAGACATCTAAGGGACTTGGATTTGTGTTTGTGGTAAATAATTCACCCCTCCCCACTCATTTACTCAACTCATTTCCAACAGAAGGTTCAAAACCATGCTTGAAACATGCAGTAAGGATTGCAACTACAAAAGATCCAAACTAAAGGAATGTTGAATGAAACTCAGCAAAAGACAAACTGGAAACTAACTATTTTTTTGGTTGATGCAAGATTGCTTACATCCCAAGATGCTTTTAAATCAATTGAAAAAAGGAGAAAGTTCAATATCAGAAGAGAACATAAATACATAAGAGAATCAGACTGAAGAACCTAAGAAGAAACCTATGAGACAACCTAATTTTAATAACAGATGCTTTACATGTAAAAAATTTGGGCATAGAGTGAAGGAGTGTAGAAGGAGACCTAATGCCAAACCATTGTTTCACTTACTACAAGTATGGACAAAAATCAAATGAGTGCACATCAAAGGTGAATAATCATGTGAACCAGAGGAACATAACCTATTAAAAATACAATAACTTTGGACATATCGTGAAGCAATGAATACTATGGAAAAATCTAGTGAATACAAGGTATGGAAATGTGACATGTTACAATTGCAAAAATTATGGTCATATTGCAAGGAATTATAGATACAATAATGCAAGAGGCGTGGTAGATAAGAACAGTGAACATAATGATAAGGGAAAGAAAATTATTGATGTTGAGGAAGTTAGAAAGGAGAAGATTGATAATACAGGGAAGATCACACCAGTTTATGGTGTAGAAATTTCATTAGAAAATTGTAGGTCATTGACCTAATGGGAATTTTTTCATGAAAATAATTACCTAATCCTTTAAATCGATAGATGAGTGAATGTGATCCGTATACTGAGATACAAAACCAAGTTTTTAGCATGTTATATCATTCACAAAATTTTGTTTAAAGATTTGAAGGTTCAAAGATGAATTTGATACACTCTTTCTGAGACAATTTGAGAGTCAAAGGACAACCATTAAATGTGGTCACTTTTTTGGCTTGCAAAGCAACAAAAGGGCATTTTATTTTTTTGTTTCTCATCATGCAATTTTGTAGAGAAGATAGAAGATATTTCAAGGAGATTAAGGAGATTTCACAACAATTTCAAAGTCTTACCCTATAATCATCGAGAAGGTATTTTTCATCACATTTTTCCATTTTTGAAGATTGTTCATTATGGAGGCACCTAGGGTTGTTGATATAAATGAGTGACTGTAACCTATATTTAAGAAACATTTGTCAAAGAAGAGCACAAGGAACCCTAGGAAAGAAGAGATGACCATGGCCTATCTTTTAGATATGATAAAGAAGAGCACAAGGAACTAGAGGAAAGAACAATTGAATATATAAGGAAATTCAATAGACTTCTTATTGAGATCAAAAGGGAAATCCCTAATGATTTATTTTCTAAACTTGAACTGAGGAGACTAATTACATTAGAAGAAGACCAAAGAATCAGAGAGGCAGTTATAGCCAAACTATGCTCGGTTATATCCGTAGATGAATTGAAAATACTTCTTGAAGAGGCTAAGAGGGAATTGTTGACAAAGAAAATAATAAATTGAATCATGAGTGGACAAACTGATGAAGTTGTTGAAGAGAGTGAAGAAGTGGTAAAAAAAATACTACTAACATATCAACATGAAAGATCACCATAGAAGCACAAGAGACATGAATCTACAAGTTCTTAATCTTTGGGTATAGAACCAGATGTTTTTATTTTCGGTGTACCTATTTCACTTTCTAAAACTAATGATGATGAGACAAATATACCTGGGGTAAAGAATTACAAGGTGACTATGAAAAAAGATGAGTATGTGACTTTAAATGATGAAGTGACAAATGTTGATGGAAAAGGAAAGATAGAGGTAGAGATAGTAAGAGTAGAACTTGATCCTATGGAAGGTAAGTCAGTTGAATTGAAACCTGAACAAATTAAGAAGGTAAGATACACTTCAGAGGTAGCTAAGGACATCACCAAAATGTAGATTATGAAAGGTTAGATTGAGTTGGAAACTCTTAATGATGATACTTTGATGGGACTTGCCACCAATGGTCAGGCCAAGACAAGAGAGAGAATTATGAAATCTAATGAGAAGGGAACCAAAATTTTATCTAGGACAATTGATGTCTTAAGTAAGATCATGTAAAATTATACACTTGATTCGAACATGTGTACATCTAGTCAACTTTAAGGATTATAAGATGATGTTGGAAGACACTTTGAGACTTTAGAGAAGTCTGCAATGACTAAAGTTCAGAATGAGTTCGTTTCAAACAGATTCAATCAGTTGAGTTTCATAATTGTAAATAACAAGAACTCTTTGGGAGTTGTTATTCAACAACTAAAGGATGCTTTTATTGAAGGAGGTAAAGTGTATAAGTCTTGTGTCAAATATCCCATGCATGTAACTGATGTTGACAAAATCCTCAAGGACAATGAAGCTAAACTTTTAGAATTATCACAAGGATTTGATCCCTTGATAAAAATGACATAAATTTATTTGAATCAGGTGAAAAAACTAAATAATAAGACTAGTTCACATGTCAATGAGAGAAATAGAGTTAAGGGAAGGATCGGGGATCTAATGAATCAAATTACTCCAAAAATTTATATTCTGTCAAGAAGTTTGAAGGAAGTAGTTGCAACCTTTGAGTACCGTGATGCACCTAATTTGGTTGAAGAAGAAAGGTTGGCATATGTTGTTTGTGGGCAGATTCAAATTGTAGAGAGCATTAAAAAGTGTTGGGAAACATATTTTTCAGCTTTGAGGAGTAAATTTTTAGACATATTTAAAATTTTGTAAGTATACCTTGTACACCTATGTACATAAGTAGATGATATAGGATTTTGTTAGATTGTTTTTGAGATAGTTCCCAGGATTTTCCATTGATTTCAAAGGGGGAGAGATTGAGTGAAAAATGAGATGTTCAGCATAGGGGGAACATGATTCTTTTGTTTTGTTTTGGTTTATGGCATTTTGTTTGGACACTTAGTCATTTTTCTCTGAGTGTTTCCATCAATGCCGAAGGGGGAGTTTGTTGGAAAGAGGCACCATTGGATAACTGGTATGTTGTCATTGATGGAAACCACACATCTCTATTATAATCACTTAATATTTTTTGGTTATACCGAAGGCTAGAATGCAAATTTGGCTAAGTATGGAAAAAGAAGAACAATGTACAGGTTTCAATATATTGATTGGTACAAACACATGTCATTGGGTTTTGATGTGAAAATCTAGGAGAAGATTTTCAAAGGTATTATGTATCTTTTTCTAAGATCATAGTAGTTGATATCATCATTTGATGGAGTTATATGATCTTCTGAGTGTTGGGTTGACAACGAAGAGTGAAGAACAGTGATATCCAGATGTTGGATCGATTATCGATCCTAACATATCAATGATCCAAAAGTTTTACTAGTTCTATTTTGTTAGGACGACATGGTAGAAGATATTTATTATATTGTTTGAGGTTAGCATAAAGTTTTGTGTATGAATTTGGCTGACACTTTACACGTTACCTATTTTATTCTTGAGACCGATAGTGAATATGAACAACTTTGATGATTAGTATATAAGCTCAAGTTTTTGTGTTGATGAAGATATGCAATAGTTGGATATGATTTCTATATGTTGAATGTGATTGATGGATCTATCAGAAGTGATTGGAATATTAGATGAGCAGATTTATTTGGCACTTACATGGAACTGCACTGGAATTGTTGATGCAATTTCTAATTTTCTTTCAAATTGGATTATTATCCATTGATTTTGTATGGCAGTGAGCCTCTAAAGGTTGTATACCTTTTTTGTGTATTCAGTAGTGAGCTCTAGGCTATAAGCCTAAATGCATGTACATTCCCCTATTGTACTTACTGATGACATGTAACTAATTGAATGTTTGAAGATGTTAAGTTGATCACTAAAATGTAGAAGGATAATACAAGACATTAAATCAGTTAATGGATTGTATTGTCATTGATGTCAACTTAATATAATCTATTCGGTTATATACAAAGTGTCAAAGAATTGAGAGAATCAAAGAGATAAATATTATGCTTTCTGTAATGCATAAAAGACAAGTATTCACAATGTGAATTCAAACACTGACGGTCAGTGGAACTCAACAGATAGAGATCATCGACAGTCAAGTCATAGTGATGCTTGAGTAAGAAAAATGATGAGCATAATCAAGCATACTCAACAGACAGAAACATAGTGTAAACTGACAGAGAAGCCTAAGGAGAACTAGAGTGTTGATCGACGCTATCAGAGAGTTAAAACCAAAATTAACTGGAGTTCACAAATGACAAAATATCTAGCTAGTAGAGCTAAATATAGACTTAACTGGTTGTTATCATTATTTTCATTGACAAGATAAGCCAGAGATAAGTAAATGATTTAAAGCTGATTTGTCCAGTTGGCAAGAAGATCTCAACGAGATAAAACATGAGTTTTTCTTTAAATATAATTAGTGAGAATTGTGTATTACACCAAGATCAAGAAAATCAAGAACCTAACAGCGGTGATATCATGTCTATAAAGAGACAACTCAATTCATTATGAATTCGTGTGGGGAGAGAATGAAAAAGAGGACGCTAAAGAGAAACAGATGAAGAGCAACTTCATTAAGTGCTGATCAATCAAGCTAACGAAAGAGATAAAGTTTTCCGCAAACACCATGCAAGAGAGCACAACATCACAGAGCAGAATCAAAGTGGAGAAAAGGTATAACAGAGATATATTGATCAGATTATTTTATGAGATTACAATAGATCTAAAAATATACAATTATAAGTTGTACATGTGAACAGATCATACTGTTTCAATTTAACCATTGATTTAGAAAGTCTCTTAACCGAGTAGGATTTAAAGATCCTTTCTATATTGAGATACATCCAATGGAGTATCAAAAAGTTTGATCATGAAGATAGCATAAGATGCCAGATACCAATTGACATGACAAGTGAGTGTTTGATCAAAGATGGTAGCATGAGATTCTAGATATCAAGTGACAGACTAAACTTTTAAATCCTCTAACAAGGTCACACCTAACAGTGTGTTTGTAACCTTTAATAGGGTTGGCTCTTCACCGAGATCACTTCAAAAGAGTGAAAATTTTGGGTTACCGGTCCCAAGTGGTTTTTTCCTTAATAGGGTTTCCACGTTAAAAATCCATGTTTCAATGTGTCTATGAGTCATTACTTTAGTGTTTTGCATTTCACATAACTTGATTGTATTGATTGGTATACTCTAGATAATTTACTGTCTATCGGTAAATTAACAAACTACTTTTCGGCAAACATACAGTAGAAGGTTTTACAAAGTATTCCGATCAGTAGTGATTTGATAAAAGTATTTGGAGGCATTCATCTTAAAGGACTAAAGATAACTAGAGGTAAAATATTGTGGTACTAATTTTTGAAGGTTAATTATTGGAATATTTTTGAGGATACTGATTCACATCCCCCTCTCTGTTATTACTAACAATTGGTATCAGAGCTTGTGTGGTTAGAAATGGATTTTAACAGCTCAAGAAAAAGATCTCAAGATGAATAGATGAGATGTGCCCAAGTTGAATAAATACAAATTTGCATCATAGCAAAGCACAATAAGACTCCACCTATTAGGTATTGGAAATGATATTGTTCAATATTTAGATAATGAATATGTGTTGCCTACAGGACCTCATACTCTTGAGCAATTAAGAGTTAAGCATGAACATAACTGCATGATGATAGAACTTGCATCATCACTCTCTGATGGTGAGTTTGAAGATGTCAAAACCTGTACCTTTGAAAAGAAAATGTTGGATAAGTTAAAGCTGGTACATGGAGGAGATGCTATTGTACTAAGAGAAAAGGTTGAAAGCCTAAGAGGGAGGTTTGATGACCTAAGGATGAAAGAAGGAGAAAACATTACTTAGTATAGCTGCAGAATAAAAGAGCTAGTCAATGCTATCCAAGGAGTTAGAGGTACACTTGAAGAGGAGATAGTGGTAAGTAAAATATTAAGAACCTTATTACCTGTATATGCTATTAGAGTTTCTGGTATTCAAGAAATGAGAGCAGCTGCAAACAATACAGTTACTCTAAATAGTCTGATTGGTAGAATAATATCATTTGAGATGAACAATTTTGATAATAGTGTCTTACCATCTATGGAATTTGCATTCAAATCTTCTTTAAAGATAAGTAATTCAAGTCATAGACATGCTATTAGAAATGATAGTGAAAGTGATAATGAAGAACAAGGACTTGGTGAGATTGAAGCACTAATGACAAGAAGATTGCAGAGGGGTAAAGGTAAATACAAAGGTAAATTACCACTTGTATGTCTCAATTGTAAAGAGGTTGGACACTTTGGTGCAAGATGTCCAAACCAAAGAAAAGATGAGAGAGTAAATGATAGATCATATGAGAATAAGTTTGATAGAGGTGATAATAGGGATTACCGAAGAAAATGACAATCTGACAAGAGAGGTACTCGAGGCTAAAAGGACAAAGGAAAGAAATCATGTTACCTAGCTGAGAATAGAACTGATAACACCGACACCAAATTAGAAGAAGACATCGAGATGGTATTTGTAGTCATGAAGGATAATTTAGATGAAGATGAAGAAAGGTATGTAAAAACTACACTCATATCTAAAGTTAGTAAAAATGATGTCTGGATCATAGATAGTGGCTGCACTCACCATATGACCGGTGATAAAAAAAAGTTTGAGACTTTTGAATACTACAATGGTGGTTTAGTAAGAATGGGTAATGATACACCTTGTCCATTTGAAGGTAAAGGAACCATAATGTTGAATAACCTGATAAAATGTGAAAATTCTTACTGGGTTAAAGGACTGAATTACAATTTTTTAAGTGTTTCTCACTTGAACAATTCAGGTCGCAGAGTAGAATTTAAAAATAAGAAGGCAAAGATCTTCAATGAATCAGGAAGGTTGATTGGTACCAGTGAGCAGACACAAGGTAACCTTTTCTATCTTGATGACATTAACACCACTTGTTTGATGGCTAGGAATGAAGACATATGGTTGTGGCACAAAAGATTGTGTCATGTGAACTTTGACAACATGATAAAAATTAGCAACAAAAGGAATGTCAAAGGCTTACCGACGATGACTAAGCCCAAACATATCATGTGCAAGAATTGTCAAAAAGGTAAGATGACAAAGTCTAGTTTCAAGAGTAAAACCCATACATCTACTACAATTCTAGAATTAGTCCATACAGATCTATGTGGACCGATGAGGACAAAGAGCTACTGTGGAGATAGGTATTTTATTCTCTCTATTGATGATTTTTCTAGAATGATGAAAGTCATGTTTTTAAAAGATAAATCAGAAGCATTTAAGATGTTTAAATGGTACAAAGAAATGGTAGAAAAACAAAGTGAAAAGAAATTGAAATTCTTAAGGTCAGATAGAGGAGGGGAATTTACTTTAGATGAATTCACTGACTATTGCAATGAGCATAGAATTAAAAGACATGTTTCTACACCAAGGACACCACAACAAACTGAAATTGCTGAGAGGAGAAACTGATCAATTGTTGACTGTGCAAGAACATTGATGATTGAGAAAAGCATCACTCAAACTTTCTGGAGGGAAGCTGTCAGTATTGCTATCTACACATTAAACATATTACAATTGAAGAAGGACACAAAGAAGACACCATATAAGCTTTGGTATGGTCATACATCCAATGTAAGTTACTTCAGAATCTTTGGTAGTCAATGTTATATTTTGAAGGATGATAGAAATGGAAAACTTGATTGCAAAAGTGAAGAAGGTATCTTCCTCGGGTACTTAAGAAAAACCAAGGCTTATAAATGTCTAAACAAGTCATCTAAAAAATTCATTAAAAGTGCAAATGTGAAAATAGATGAATTTACAGAAAAGAATGATAAGGAAAGAAAAAAGGAACTGAAGGACTACAACAGGTTTGTTTATACAAAACTTGACACTTTACTTGAGAAATAGTGTCTCACTCCCGAGCATCAGAACATTGAACCCGAGTATCAGGCTGCAATTACCGATGATCAAGATAATCCTCAAAATGATGTTTCAAACAATGGAGATGAAAATGAATGTGAAGAAGATAATCAGAATGACGAACACAAAGATGAACCAAAATTTGCCAAGTATGTCAGAAGAAATCATCCACAAGATCAAATCATAGGAGACAAGAAGGCTGGAACAAGAACATGAAGTAAGTCACTGAACACAATATGTTTACTTTGTTATTTTGAACCTAAATCTGTTTACAATGCACTTGAGAATGAAGAATGGGTCAGTGCTATGAATGAAGAAATAGAACAGATAGAGAAGAACAATACATGGACACTAGTACCAAGACCAGATGACAAGAATGTCATCGGTACCAAATGGATATTCAGAAACAAGCTGAATGAGAATGGAGAAGTCACTAGAAACAAAGCAAGATTAGTAT
>MU226504.1:307364-337561 GCA_018584345.1 Thuja plicata | reverse complement strand
TGTGACCCTTGAGAACACATTGGAACACTCAATTGTGTCCTCAGAGGTCACAAAGGGACCTAAGGGGTCCTAGTACACCTTCTTATGCGTTAGGACCCCTAGGAAGTCCCCATGACCCCTTTCAACACATTTCAACACTAAAGTGTGTCCCAAGGGGTCGTACAACCCCTTGGGACACACTTGAGTGTTCTAATGTGTTTCCCAGGGTTATAGAGGGACTTAAGGGGTCCTAGTACACTTTCTCAAGTGTTAGGACCCTTAGGAACCCTCTATGATGCTAGAAACCACTAGTAGAGTGATTGCAGTAATCCTAAATCATTTGTGGTACTTTTATACCAATTGCGGCATGCAACCGACAATTTTGGTACATCTCTCACAATTGTGGTAATAAACACCCTCAATTGTGACACTTTTATTGATTGTGAAACACAATATGCAATTGTGGCATTTAAATCACAATTGCGGAAAAATCATTGTCAATTGCGGCAATAATGCAAAATTTTCAAAATACTAATTATTTTCAAAAGCAATAAATGAAAGCATTAAATGTAGAAGGATTAAGTTACTCACTGATTGTCCTGTTTTAGCTTTCCGATAGAAGGTCCAGACCCGATCAGAAACATGAACGACACCTAGAAGGCCCAACATAGCTCAAAAATAATGCAAAAAATAGAGAAAAATGTAAGCAAACTCACTAGATGACCAAGAGCTCCAAGTATGCGAAGTGACAAATGAATGACCCTCCAAGATATTTATAAGGGTTCAAGAAAACCTTAATTCCTACAAGACCTCCATTTTATCATCCCGGCCCCCGGGGTAAAAGCACAAAGTTGTGTAACGTTTCAGGACCACTTACCAACACAGCTAAATTTGAGTATTTCTAACTAAAAATTAATTTTTGTCAAACATATGGTCTAGCTAGAATCATTTTAGCTAAGTTAGATAAGTGGTTAAACTTTTCCAATTGGAAGTGTCTATTAAATGCATGTTTTATACCAAATAGGGTCCAATTACCATAGAAATAAAATTATTTAAGAAAAGTGGTGTTTCAATATCCCCTACTCTTTTTAATGACATTTTTAAAAAATATAAAAAATACCCTTTTGTAGAGCTTAGAGTCAATATTATTGTCATATAAATTTTATAGTATTTTAATTAGATCTAATGTATTATAATTTCAAAATACAACAAGCAGGTATTTTAACATTTGAGAAGATGTTGCTTCAAATAAATAAAAATATAATAAATCAAATAAAAATAAATAAAATTTATACTTAACACTAGAGGAGAGAGTCCTCTTCAAGAATATGTAATTTTTTTCTGAATGGTGTAGATTTGATAGGGGAAATTTGGTGGGAGATGAAAATTGTCGATTTCAGATAACTTCAACTTTGAGTAGTTATAATAGAGAAAATATACATTGAAAACCAATCTTTCTTCTTTTCTGCACTAGCTTTACATTTTATCTATAACATATTTTGAAATTAGAGGAAAAATAGAATATTTGCATATACTTATTTGGTGGGAACTAGAGCCCAAATTTTCATCTGTTTTCTTTAATTAAAAAATGGACTTCAAAAATTAAAAAAATATGTCAATTCTTGTTCAAAAAAAATTTAAAAAATTATAGGCATAAACTTCATCTAGTTTTACACATTTCATTAGTTTACATCATCCTCAAATTCTAAGCACCAATGCCACTTTTATGTCGTTAAAGTTGAACAGTTTGCATGTTGTTGACATTTTCCTTTATAAAAGTGTGACACAGGTTTGTTGCAAAATTTTCAAAAATGCAATTATTTTAAAAATAAATAAATTCAAGCATTAAATGTAGAAGGACTAAGTTACTCACTGGATGTCCTACACTAGCTGTCCGATGGAAGGTCAGGACCTGATTAGAAATGTGAACGACACCCAGAAGGCCAGACATAGCTCAAAAAACAATGCAGAAAGTAGAGAAAACTATAAGAAAACTCACCAGATGATTAGGAGCTCCAAGTATGCAAAGTGCCAAATGAATGACCCTCCAAGATATTTATAAGGGTTCTAGAAAACCCTAATTCCTACAGGACCTCCATTTTATCATCCCGGTCCCTGGAAACTTAAACAGTTGACATCAAGAGCATATTGAAGTATTTTCACAAATAGTCTGATACCCATATAATCATTTTGTAGTATCAACAAATTAACGGTCATGCTGTGACTTTTCGCTCAAATTTGTTGAGGGGGCATAAATACAACTGCTATCGTTGGGGAAAGCTACGATAATATCAAAACAAGTATTCTTTGAAACAATGTGACAAGCCACAATGCATCAAAGAGGACCAAATGTAGACACCCTAAAATGGATAGACTTGCGTCTTTACATTAAAAACACCAATTTACATCTATTAATTAATAGTTTTTAAAACGTTAATTAATCATCTATTTTCTTCTAATTTCATTCCCCAAATCATCTAATCAAATCCCTAAAATTAATTAAATAATTTATTTTTTAATTAAATAACCTTAATTGATTAATCTTCATTAATTAATTAAATTCAATCTCCTAAAGTTTAACTTTAAATATTTAAACTCATTTATTAATTCTTCCAATTAAATTAATTTAATTTCATTCAATAATTTAATTCTAAATGCAAAAAGAATTCAATTATCTCACATGTTGAATACTTTAATTACAAAATTCAATAAAATATTCAATTAAATCCTTTATCAAGTTCAGAAAGGTAACTCATGATCAACTTTTTATTTAACTAAACATTACCTCTTCTCTCCAAGTTGAAGAGGTGGAGCTTACTAGTTGCTTCTCAGTTAACCAAACTTTATCTTTTCTCTCCAAGTTGAAGAGGTGGAGTTTACTGGTTGCTCCTCAGTTAAACTAAAACATCACCCCTTCTCTCCAAGTTGAAGAGGTAGATTTCACTGGTTGCTCCTTAGTTAACTAGAACATCACCTCTTCTCTCCTAGTTGAAGAGGTGGAGTTTATTGAATATTTCTACAGTTCCTTTTGATATGAACCATTCATTTTTCAAGCTCTAGAATCAATCTCAACCATCCAAATCATTTTAAGTATTCTATATAATCAACCCTTCACAACCATTTGAAGGATCCACAATTTCAAGCTTCCGTGCACCCTTACTCTGCAAGATTGTTGCTAAAGGCATTCGAAGAATTCTTGCAATCACACATTGAATATCATTTGCTTGACACTACCAAGTCATATCCGATGCCGATATCAATACTAAGCACCACACACACAACGTTTCAGAAGGATTAGAGAGAGGAAATAGAAGATTCAAGCTTTGTTGGTTTGCATTCGTTTGTATTCCTCCTTGATTGCTTGTCACTTTATTGTTTGTAGTTTCATTCTTAATAGTAATTGATTTATCTTTCCCAAGTATTCATTCTGTGAATCAGTGCCCTTAAAACTAATTCCAATAATCCAACCAAAACTTATATCATAAATATGATATCCTCTAGTTATCTTTCAGTCTATCAAGATGTATGCCTTGTGTAATTCTAACAAATATAAACTGCTCGGTAAGATATATTGTTTATCTTTTTCTAGCCTTTACCGAGTAGCAACAATTTAACTTAGTGTTTACCGATCAATCCAGTTTTAGTAATGTGTAAAGTAAGCTATCAATGCAATGAAAGAAATACACATTTGACACATGTATTTTAACATGGAAACCCTGTTAAGAGAAAAACCACTTGGGACTGGTAACCCAAAATTTTCACTCTTCTGAAGTGAGCTCGGTGAAGAGCCAATCCCGTTAAAAGTTACAAACACACTGTTAAGTGCGACCTTGTTAGAGGATTCAAAACTAATAGTTTATATTTTGACCTAACATTCACTATGTTGTCAATAAGAAAACCTTTTGATACTCTTGAGTATCTCAATACATTAAGGATGGTTAAATCCCACTCGGTTAAGAGATTTTCTGAATCAATGGTTAAACTGAAATAGTAAATGATCTGTTCAACAATACAACTTTAACTTGCAAATTTTTAGATCTATATTTAGTCCAATAATACCTCTCTGATCAATGTTCACTTCAGTTCCTTTGCTCCCTTCTTTCTTCTACTTGGTGAATGTTGTGCTCTCTTTTGCTTGGTGTCTGCAGAATTCCTTGGCTTTGTTCTTCAACCGGATCAGATCCGCATGAAGACTTCTATCTTCACCAGAATTATATTCAACATTCCTCTCTTCCTAATGAATTACTTTTCTCTTTGTATAGACATGATTTAGCCATTCAATCTCCTTGTTTTCATCATAGATCACTTCTTGATCCATAAAAATTGACAATCTTTCTTTAATCTGTAAAGCTCTCCTTTAGTTTTATTCCACAAATCTCTCCTTGCTATCTGTGAATAAAATGTGCTTTAAATCTCTTCTTTTCTTTATTTCAACTGATTGATAAGAATAAATAAATCAACCAGTCAATCTAAATATAGCTCCTGCCAGCTAAGTGTTTTTGTCATTCTTCATCTTCAGTTCTGCTCGGTGATCAACTTCAGTTAGCTTGGTCATTGAATACAGTTACACTTGGTAACAACTTCAGTTAGCTCAGTGAACACTCTAGTTATGCTTGGTAAATATCTCTTTCTCGGTAACCACTTTCTCAGTTACTACGGTGCTTAGTATACACTGCGAACTAATCGGTGTTCACTATCCGTTGGTGTGCACTGTCCGTCGATGTTTACTATTTCTCGGTGTATACTGAACTTTTATCTTTTACCGACCACATAAACTTTGTCTCTTTAACTCTTTTATGTTTATGACAATATGTGTATGACCAATTGAAACATATCAAGTTGACATCAATGACAATACAATACGTTAACTGAATTAATGTCTTGCATTCACTTTTGCATCTCGATGATCATCAACTTATCATCTTCAAACATTTAATCAGTTATAGTTCATCAATCTCTCCCTTTGGCATTGATGGCAACACAATATCAAATATTCCATATCATACAAAAATCATTGTTCTATAACCAATTCAAATATCTGAATCTCGGTAAGCTCTTCTAGCTTCGATTTGATTCTTGCTGAGTGCTTTCCCTTTCTTCATTCCCTTCAATGGATAGGTGTAGCAATTTTGTCTTTTTCTTTTGTCTCTCCCTTTGTTGTAGATCTCTTCTCCCTTTTTCTGGATAGATACACAGTGTTAACTCTTTCCAATTCTCTCCCTTTGATGGATGGTTACTTCATTTAATCTTTCTCTTCATCATCATTGGATCCTTCTCTCCCTTTGTAGAAACTTCATTCTCTGATATTTTCTCTCCCTTTGACTGATGTTCTTCTCCCTACTGGATATTTCTCTTCTCTCACTTATAATTGGATATTTCATTTAATCTCTCTACTTTTGTATGATCATGATAGATATTTCATTGTATCCTTCTCCCCCTTTGACAATAATGCCAAACAAAAATATATCATTCTCTCTATCAGCAACATGAATATGTAGTAGCCAACAATATTTTTCTCCCTTTGAAGCTTTTTGTCCCTTTAGTGGACTGATATATCAATGTGGTCCATATCTTAGCTTGCATCAACATGATTGATATTCTTATTATGTGTAGGCTGATGCAACCTCCAAGTCATCTTAGTGACCATTAGACAAGGGATGAACCCCTAGTCTATTTATTAGGTCTCAAATTTATCTTTTGGAAATGGTTTTGTGAATATGTCTACTAGTTGTTCTTTGGATTGTACATATTCCAGTATCACCTCTTTCTCTTGTACTTGTTCCCTCAAGTAATGATACTTAATAGCTTTGTGCTTTTTCTTAGCATGCATCACAAGGTTCTTTGAGATGTTTATAGCACTTGTATTATCACAATAGATAATTACTGGGTCAAGAATTTATTCATTCATACCTTTCAACAATTGCTTGATCCATGGAATGTTAGAGAAATTTGTAGCAACAACCACATATTTTTCTTTTGTAGTTGATTGAGATATGCATCCTTTCTTTTTACTTATCCATGTGACAAGTCTGTCACCCATAAAGAATGCTCCTCCTATTGTGCTCTTTCTATCATCTATGTTTCCAGCCCAATCAACATCAGTATAAACTTGTAGTTCAAATTTGCCTTCTTTATTATACCACAAACCATAGTATTTGGTATTCTTCAGATATCTCAGAATTATTTTAACAACAGTCATGTGTGACTCCTTAGGATTAACAGAGAATCTTGCAACTATACCAACTGCATGTGTTATATCTTGTCTCGTGTGTACAACATACATTAGCTTTCTAATCATAGATCTTTATTAGGTCTGATTTACCTCAGTTGTCTTGTCTTCCTTTGTCAATTTGCATCTGATTTCCATAGGTGTTCCAACTGGTTTGGAGTCCTCCATCTTGAATATAATCTTTAGAACTTCTTTGATATATTTGGATTGTGTGATGTAGATTCCTTCTTCCTATTGTAGAATCTGTAGACCAAGAAAAAAATTGATCTCTCCAAATAGTGACATCTCAAATTCTTTGCTCATTTCATCAGCAAATGACTTGCATAGCATATCATTACCTCCAAATATGATATCATCAACAAATATCTCAGCATTCAAAATCTTATCATCAATATCTCCTTTCAAATACAGGTTACTGTCATCACTTGTCCTAACAAATTCAATACTAATGAGATAAGAGTGAAGTCTTTCATACCATGCTCTCAGGGATTGTTTAAATCTATAAAAGGCTTTGTGTAGTTTACATACCATGTTCCTCTTGTTAGAATCAACAAACCCTTCAGGTTGTTCAATTTATACCTCCTCTTCTAGTATTCCATTTAGAAATGCATATTTAACATCTATTTGGTATACTTTGAATCCTTTAAAAGCAACATAAGAAAGTAGAATTATTACTCCTTCTAGCGTAGCAATGGGTGCAAAGGTTTCTCAATAGTCAATACCTTCTTCTTGTGCATATCCTTTGCATACTAGTCTTGCTTTGTTCCTTGTGACTTCTCCATTCTCATTCAGTTTGTTTCTAAAAATCAATTTGGTGTCAATGACATTTTTTTCACTTGGTCTAGGTACTAATGTCCATATTTTATTCTTCTCGATCAATTCAATCTCTTCATTCATTGCACTATCCCATTCTTGATTCTCAAGTGTAGTATTAACAGATTTAGGCTCAAAATCACAAATCAAACATCTAGCGTTAAGTGACTTACTTCTTGTTCTCATTCCAGCTCTTTTGTCTCCAATGATTTGGTCATGTGGATGGTGTCTTCTAACATATTTAGAAAGTATAGGTTCAAATCTTTGTTCATCATTCTGATCATCATTTTGACCTCCATTTTGATCTTCATCGCTCGGTTTAGCATTGTGACCATTTTCCTAATTCTCTGTGTATGCAACCTATTGCTCATTTGCATTGTTCTTTCACTTGGTAGCATTACACTCTTGCTCGGGAAAAGTGTCAGGTTATTCTATGTAGAAAAATCTATTGTAATATTCTGGTTCCTTTCTACTTTCTTCATCATTTTTCTTAGCAAATTCATCCACTTTAACATTTGCACTTTCAATGATTTTGTTAGAAGATTTGTTCAGACATTTATAAGCTTTGCTTTTGGTAGAATATCGTAGAAATATTCATTCATCACTTTTAGAGTCAAGTTTCCCATTTCTATCATCTTTCAATATATAACATTGACTTCCAAAAATTCTGAAGTAACTCACATTTGGTATGTATCCATACCATAGCTCATAAGGTGTCTTATTGGTGTCTTTCTTCAATTGAACTCGGTTCAGTGTATAGACATCAATACTTACAACTTCTCTCCAGAATGTTTGTGTGATTCCTTTTTCAATCATCAGTGTTCTTGCACAATAAACAATTGATCTATTCCTTCTTTCAGCAATCCCATTTTTTTGTGGTGTTCTTTGCAGAAACCTCTCTTATAATCACATGCTCATTACAAAAATTAGTGAATTCATCAGAAATAAATTCTCCTCCTCTATCTGATCTTAAACATTTTAGTTCTTTTCCACTTTGTTTTTCAAATTTAGCTTTATACCATTTGAACATCTTAAATGCTTCAGATTTCTCTTTTAAGAACATGGTAGTCATCATCCTAGAATAATCATCAAAAAATAGAATGAAGTATCTATCACCATAATAGCTCTTTGTTCTCATTGGTCCACATAAGTCAGTATGGACTAATTTTGGAATAGCATTAGATGTGTAGGTTTTTCTCTTGAAACTAGACTTTGTCATTTTTCATTTTTGATAACTCTTGCACATAACATGGTTGGGCTTTGACATACTTGGTAAGCCTCTTACTTTTCTTTTCTTACTTATCTTAACCACGTTGTCAAAATTCACATGACATAACCTTTTATGCCACAACCAAATGTCTTCATTTCTAGCCAATAAACAAGTGGTCTCAATATTATCAAGATAGAATAGGTTACCTTTTTTTTGTTCACCAGTACCGATCAAATTTCCTATTCCATTGTAGATCTTTTCCTTTTTGTTCTCAAATGCAACTCGGTGTCCTGTGTTATTCAGCTGTGAAACACTCAATAGATTATAGTTAAGTCCTTTCACCCAATATGCATTTTCACATCTGACCAGATTATTCAACATGATGGTTTCTTTTCCTTCAAATGGGAAAGGTGAGTCATTACCCATCCTAACTGATCCACCATTATAATATTCAAAAGTTTCAAACTTTTCCTTATCTCTAGTCATGTGGTGAGTACAACCACTATCAATAATCCAGACATAATTTTTGCTAAATTTTGATATGAGTGCAGTTTCAACATACCTTTCTTCTTCATCTGAATCATCCTTCATAGCAACAAATGCTACCTCAACATCTTCATCAAAATCAGTGTCAGTATTTTCAGCTTTGTTCTCAACTAGGTAACAAGCCTTCTTTCCTTTGTCCTTTTAGTCTTAGTTATCTCTTCTATCAGAGTGTCGATTGCTTCTGTAGTCTCTGTCATCACTTCTGTCAAACTTCTTTTCATAGGATCTGTCATTGTTTCTTTCATTCTTTCTCTTGTTAGGGCATCTAGCAGCAAAATGTCCAATTTCTTTGCAATTAAAACAGACCAATGGTAATTTACCTTTATATCTTCCTTTACCTCTATGTAATATTCTAGCCATTAGTGCTTCAATTTCATCAAGTTCTTGTTCATCACTATCACTTTCACTGTCATTTATCATAGTTTGTTTGTTACTAGATTTGCTTAATTTTCAGAGAAGATTTGAATGCAAACTCAATAGTAGGTAAGACACTGTTGTCATAGTTTTTTTTTTTTTTTTATCTCTAATGAAATAAGTCTACCAATCAAACTATCAAGAGTAACATTTTTATTTTCTACTGCTCTCATTTCTTGAATTGTAGATACTCTAATAGCATAAACAAGCAGTAAGGTTCTCAAAATTTTACTTACAACTATTTCTTCCTCAAATACTCCTCCTACTCCACAGATAGCATTAACAAATTCTTTGATTCTGCTACTATACTGAGTGATGTTCTCTCCTTTCATTCTTAGGTCATCAAACTTTCCTCTTAGGCTTTCAACTTTATCTCTCAGCACATTGGTGTCTCCTCCATGTACTAGCTTGATTTTTTCCCACATTTTCTTTGTAGTGGTGCATGATTTGACATCTTCAAATTCAACATTAGATAATGAAGAAGAAAGTTCTATCATCATAGAATTGTGTTCACGTTTCTCTCTCAATTGATCAACAGTCAGAGGTCTAGTAGGTGCAACATATTTAGTATCCAAGTATTGTGTGACATCATTTCCAATACCTGATAGATGAAGTCTTATCCTTCTTTGTTATGATGCAAAGTTGTCCTTGTTCAACTTAGGCACATTCATTTTACTCATCTTGTGATCTTTAGCTTAATTATTTTTAACTCTCTTCCAAGCACCAAAGCTTTGATACCAATTGTTAGAATAACTGAGAGGGGGGGGGTGGGGTGAATCAATGGCCTTAAAAAAATTTCCAATAATCCAACCAAAAATTATATCATAAATATGATATCCTCTAGTTATATTTCATTCCATCAAGATGTGTGCCTTATCTAATTCTAACAAATATAAACTGCTCAGTAAGATATGTTGTTTATCTTTTTCTAGCCTTTACCGAGTAGCAACAATTACACTTAGTGTTTACCGACCAATCCAATTTTAGTAATGTGTAAAGTAAACTATCAATGCAATGAAAGAAATAAACATTTGACACATGATTTTAATGTGGAAACCCTGTTAAGGGAAAAACCACTTGGGAATGGTAACCCAAAATTTTCACTCTTTTGAAGTGAGCTCGGTGAAGAGCCAACCCTGTTAAAGGTTACAAACACACTGTTAAGTGCGACCTTGTTAGAGGATTCAAAACTAAAAATTTGTATTTTACCTAGCATTCACTGTGTTTTCAATAGGAAAACCTTTTGATACACTTGAGTATCTCAATACATTAAGGATGGTTAAATCCCACTCGGTTAAGAGATTTTTTGAATCAATGGTTAAACTAAAACAGTAAATGATCTGTTCAATAATACAACTTTAACTTGCAGATTTTTAGATCAATTGTTAGTCCAATAATACCTCTCTAATAAATGTTCACTTAATTTCCTTTTCTCCCTTCTTTCTTCTACTTGGTTAATGTTGTGTTCTCTATTTTTTGGTGTCTGCAGAATTCCTTGGCTCTGTTCTTCAACTAGTATGATCAGTTCTACATGAAGAATTCTGTCTTCACAAGAATTATATTCAGCATTCCTCTCTTCATAATGAATTAGTTGTCTCTTTATATAGACATTATTTAGCCGTTCAATCTTCTTGTTTTCATCGTAGATCACTTCTTGTTCCTTAAAACTTAACATTCTTTCTTTAATCCATAAAGCTCTCCTTCAATTTTATTCCACAAATCTCGCCTTGTTATCTGTGAATAAAATGTGCTTTAAATCTCTTCTTTGATTTAATTTAACTAGTTGATAAGAATAAAGAAATCAACCAGTCAATCTAAATATAGCTCCTGCTAGCTAATAGTTTTTGTCATTCTTTATCTTCAGTTCTGATCGGTGTCAACTTCAGTTAGCTCGGTCATTGACTTTGGTTATGCTTGGTAACAACTTCAGCTAGCTCGGTGACCACTTGAGTTATGCTTGGTAAATAGCTCTTGCTCGGTAACCACTTTCTCAGTTATTGCGGTGCTCAGTATACACTATGAACTGATCGGTGTTCACTGTCCGTCGGTGTGCACTGTCCATCGGTGTTTACTATCACTTGGTGTATACTGGACTTTTATCTTTTACCGACCACATAAAATTTGTCTCTTTAACTCTTTTAAGCTTATGAAAATATGTGTATGACCAATCAAAACATATCAAGTTAACATCAATCACAATACAATACAATACATTAACTGATTTAATGTCTTGCATTCACTTTTGCATGTCGGTGATCATCAACTTATCATCTTCAAACATTTAATCAGTTATAGTTCATCACTACTAACATCTTGTTAATTCGAGCTTGGAACAGGACTGAGCCTACACAAAATCAAGTCTTAGTTATGGTAAATGATCTTATAAATTGGAATGAAGATCCTTGTGAAGTATCATTGCATTCAATGATAGCCAAAATCTTTTCACCCGATGAACTACACAAAATAGGTCATGGAATTCATAATCTATCATGGATAATGATGATAATAATGTGGATAGAATAAAAGCTATACATAAAGATGATACAATTAGAGGTATGCATTTTTTATGCATCAGTGAGACTATTAAAGACCATCTTGATGAATTGGACAATGAAAGTGTCAATGTTGATAAAGCTATTTAGAGGTTCAAAAGAATTTCAAGTTCCATGAAAACTAATTCCCTCTTGGTCATTCTTTCCATTGCAACCAAAAAAATCCTCATCCTCATGTTCATAGTCCTAAAACCTTGTTAGAAGTAAACCATACATATGGAGGATCTTGTTTTCATGAAGTGATTAGATCAAATAAATGAAATCATGCCTTGTTTTCTTATTCACAATAATTAGACAGTAACATAGAGTTAGCATCTTACCTTGCAGAGGTTGATCAAGAGACTGAAAATATTAAAGTGGAGGATTTAGTTGTAATGCTCACTCAAAGGACCCTTATTTTCTTGAATGTCAATCTTTGAGCAATACTCCTCATTGTGTGGACTCGTTGGAGCATGCATATTCTAAAAATAAAATAGCTATTGTGGCTTCTTATCGCGTCAAAAATCAAAAGAATAATCATGAGGAAGCAAAGGAGGAAATCCAACTTATGCAAGTCAAGCCCAATGGGAATATATTTTCATATCAAAGCTATTGTTTGGAATGCCTTATTTAAACAATGTTGATAGAAGGAGAAGAGTTTGAGGTATCAAAGAAGAATAAAGGAATCAATGATGACCAATCAAGAGAAATCCAAGAAGATGGTTTGCCTCATGGAAATTCTACTTGTATACTCAAGATATTGGATAAAGATTATTCTTATTTTATTGATCTCTTTTATTCCAATCCAATTATTGAAAAGGAATATTCAAGCTTCCAAGTTGTAGATTCAAATTTGGTGCATTAGAAACCCTGAAGATGTAATACTTTGGCTGATACAAGAAGATTTGATTTCTAACACACAAGAAGGGGTTGAGTTGATTCTAGATTCAAATATTCTCAATGAGAAATTTTTATTTGGATATGTTTCCTCACCCAAAGAAGTTTTTGTACCTTCCAGAATGCTAAGGAGAAAATTTTAAGGAGAAGGCTTAAAACAGAGTTCATAGGTGCTCCAGTGTTCCCAACTTTTATTTCATATTGACATCTATTTTTCCCAGCCTGTCAATAGATTCACACGATCATCATAATATAGTTTTGAGGTAGGCTTTCCCTACAATGTACATAAATTTTAGGTAGAATTTTTGTTGTGCTAGTCTCATTTTTGGTTTGTGTCTAGTTTCTCCAGTTAGTCCTTATGATGTCACCTCTCTTTGACTGTATTTACCATGGATAAAATACTAATCACTACAAATATTTTGGGTTCATCCTACATCCCTTTTGGTCCTTGTCCCCAATTAGAGCCAGTTGTTGCCCGATTTTCAAACACCCAATTTTAAAACTTTTATGTTAAATCCAACATTGGTCTTATCTAAAATATGTACTTGACAAAGCTTTCAAAATATGTACTTATGTGCTTTCAATGCAAGACCATCATCTCCAAGTCCTTTGAGTCATGTGACCCATTTCCGATAACCCATTTCATAGTTTGTGGTATTTTAATGCTTATATTTTCAAAAACTTATATTATAAAAACATTAAAATTTCAGATTGTAAAACTTGATCATAAACAAATTCTTCTGCCTCACCTAATCATCATTGATGCATGATCATAGTTTCAAAGTTCAACTCCTTCTGAGTCCAAAATTATGACAAGTCCTTGACATAAGGCAAAAAGAAGTGAAATTAAAATTAAATAAACTCACTTCTAAAAGTAAAATAAAATGACATTGTAAAATTGAGTGTTGTGAAATCAAAAAGCACAACTCATAACAAGGTTATGGATTTCCAAAAGTGAATGCAGAAGGTTTTGAATGGTGAAAAATGAACGAGATAAGTTAGGATTGGTAAATAGTAAATGGGGGGCAAGAAAGTTGTGTTGTAAAAATGTAATTCATAACTGACGACCAAGTTATGAGTTTCTAAAAGTGAAATGAAGTGCTAAGGTAAGTTAAAAATGGTAAAAAGTAAATGCATACAGTAAAGTTATGAATAAAATAAAGAATAAAAATAAAAATAAACATAACTACTTTAGCTATGTTAAGCAACAACTGATTCTTTTTACTTCATCTTCTTTGTACATGGAAACACAATGCTATGCTTTGGAAATGTTATTGAAATAGCTTAAATTGTTGCAACATTTAAAATAGAATGGATTCTGGGAGAAGTATTCGGAGCCTCCCAATTAAAAATGATTGCACAGGGCATACAAAATACATCGGGTGAAAAGGTGGTAGAAATTTCAAAGCATATGTGAATAGAAACCATGATCCTCAATTCAACCACCTTTATCTACTAACATCTTCTGTATTAGCACAAATGGAGCTTTGGAATGGGTTATAAATATCCATCAAAGCATAATGTTGTGGGGATTTTCGTCAAGTATTATACTCAAAAAGCACTCTCACAGACATTCACACAAAGCGTGGAAGCACAGACAGAGCACAAGCGTGCTGGTTTGACAAAACAGCTCAAAAATATTTGGTCTCATAGATGCCATGACAATATTTCATGTACATGATGTTTCCTATTAAAAATATTTAGAAACTTTCAAGCAAATGCATCGAAGACAAAGCCAATTTTCTCAACCTTTGACAAACATCTTTGCTAGCATACTCCTAGTCATGCCATAGAGAAAGCCACAGAACAGAGCTTGGACATCTATCAATGCCTAACGAAAGAGGTAGAGTATTTTGTCAGATATTATTGTTGGAATTGCTTTGTTGAAACTCAAATGGATCATGCAAACCATTAATAATATCTCTATGCCATTTTTATCCCAACTACTCTCATAGTAAAGTGGGCTGATATGAAAGCATTCACAGAGGCATGTGAATTGTTTGACAAAATGTCTACGAGAGAGGATGTATCTCAAGACATAGAGTGATTTCAAGATGCATAGAATTCAATGGGAGATTTGAAACAAAGTATGGACTCTCCTCAAAGCATGCCGCTAGAAAAATTTCACCAGATATATTAGCTGAAAATCCTCAATGAATAACATTGCGTGCAAAATGTAGAGACATAGAAGATGCATGTTAATTGTTTGACAGAATGATTAGAACAGATGTCAATGCATGAAATGAAATACAGTGATTGCATGATATGTACAAAATAGATTTGTTGAAAAGGTTTTAAAAACTTTCAAGCAAAGACAATTTTCAGATTTCAAGCACCACTCGACAACCTTTTCAAGTTTCTTCCATGCCAAAATGGAAGCTTAAAAACATTATACAGACCTCCACCACAATGTAAAACATAGATGAATTTTGTTTGATTTTTCTAGAGATACCTTCCTCAATATGGAAACATGGTCAAATCATGTGCATTGTTTTACAAATCGCCTCAAAGATATGTCATCTGAAGGAATGAAATGCATGATTGCAGTACCAACACAAAATCAATTTATTGAGAAGGTGAGGAAAACCTTAAAGAAAATGGAATTCACAACTGTAAAACCATCATCCTTTTACCTACACCAAAATGGCAGTCTTGGGACAACGTATATGCATCATCAAAACAATACAAAAGATGATAGTTTTGTCTGGTATTATGGTTTGGATGTTCAGGATGACATGTATGCAAAATGGAAAGAATAAATAAGGCAAAAAAATTGTTTGGCAGCATGCTCCAAATAATAGAATGCAGAGGCTGCAAATCAAGCGCAAAATTGATTTCTTTAAAAGGGATTTTAAAACTCTAATCCAATGGAACTAGCAAATTTATTGGCATATTAGTATGTAAAATGTGGAATCATAGACCACACATCAAAAAAGTTTTATGATTGCATATCATGCAAATGCAATTGGCACTTGTAAAACCAAATTGCACAACTAGTTCCACGCCTTTCTTATGCGTGTTTTGCATGGTAAATATAAGAGTGTCAACGATGGTGCATAGATGTTGAACAAAATTAATCAAAGAAATAGCATATTAGGGAGTGAAATGTTTGTAGGGTATTCGAGAAATGAATTTGTTGAAGATACTTAGAAACTCCCACCAAAATCTAATTGGTAGTCATAAAGACCAACCTATGTCAAAATGCAATTATGGAACAGAATGTAGATATACATCAAAGCATTGTTACCAATAAACATGATTAACAAGTATTCAACATGTAAAACTTATAAAAGGTTTATAAGTTGTCAAGTTGAGTTTTATTTCTCCAAGATTCCCTACTCGTGGCTTGTGAGAATAAATAAAGATAAAGAACATTATGGAAGAGATTAAAAGATAAAGGATAAGGAGTTCTTTTCAGTTGAAACCTTGCAAAGGGAGTTACAATTGGTTTCAAGGGAAGGAATTTTTTTTTATAAGAAATGGGTTAAAATATGTCTTTGAAGGTTAAGTTTTTGATGAACAATCAAGAAAATACTCAAGAAGATACATAGAAATCATTTGAAAGAAACCAACCAATGAATCACTCTACTGTAGTTGTGAATTTTAAATTATCATTTTTTTAAAGTGACTTACGTCACTTATTGTAACTAAAAGTTAGGAAAGGAAATTTTTATTTATTTTTAAAGTGATGTAAACCCTACCTAGTTTAAAGATTGTGTTTATGAGGTGGTTAGAATGTAATCATCAATTAGTTATGAGGTAGTTATTCTCTAAAGCCTATAAATGCAATACTATCTATAATGTAAAGGGGAACTCTTACACAGGGAAAACTCTGGAGAATTTTTCAGTGATGTTTTGAAGAATTTTTTATTTGCAATGTGTACAAGAAGGACTTTGGGATTGTTTAATGTATATCTCTATACATGTCATACCTGATTTCCAAACGTCCTTCAAACTTATTTTTGGGTCAGAGTTTTCTTTTGCGGGTCAGAGTTTCCTTTTCCTTGCAGGTCCCTCTTTCTTTCCTCAATCACGAAGCTTTTGAAAGCGTTGGACATGTGTTGTTCCTGCGGTATTTTGGTGAAGGTGCAGGGAGTTTCTCTTGCTAGAAACTCCACCGCGTTGCCACGTGTCCTAGGCTTTTTTTGAGCAAGTTTTTAATGCCTCGAGGAATGCAAAATGATTGCGGATATCAAATTTTATTTCTTCTAGGATGCGTGTCAAATGGATGAAGGCTAACATGCAATAGTGTGTTGTGGAGACTCCTCTGACAACCTTGACAATGATCTTCCTGGGTGGTAGCCTATCCAACAAGGTGGGATCTTGATTTTGGGAATATTTTCTGGTTGCAGAGATGTGCTTTTAAAGGGGGGATGTTTTTGGTTTAAGGGGTTCGATTTTTAGTTTTCAAGGAGACTGATAATTTTAACCAACAAAGTATTTTGTTTTTGGTATAATTCTAAGATACCACATTTTTTAGACTTTACTCCTATATATTTTCATGTTAATTGAAGTTCGATTGTGCTCGACTAAGCCTTTTATTTTTAATTAATACTGAATAAACTTGAAGTCTATGTTAATTTGAATAGTAAATATCTTATAAGAGTCTAGTATTTTTGTACGTGAGATTACTTTCAATGATGGACCATGTTTGAAACTAACTCTTCTAGTTGAAAGTGACTGAATGATAAAGATACTCCATGTCTATGATGTTATTAGAAACAAGTAGATGAATAGGTGTTTTGGAGTGTGACTATTGTTTGTCAGCTTTTATGGATGCACCCATGAGATGATATAAATATTTTGACTTGTGTCAAGGATCTTGTTATTATGTTCTCGTCTCTACTATGAAGGGATTGTGGTATATAATGCCAATATATAGGATAATATTTACATTGTAATACTGTGGTTCTATTTTTTCATTCATGAAATATTCTGAGTAATTATTGAAATAATTTGGCGCATCATCATAGATTTAGTTTAATTTCAGTATTCTTCTCTTTCCCTTCCCCCTGTTCATGGAGATCCATCTTCTCAACCCCAGAGATTATTTTGAGTGTTAGCAATTTTGGCCCCACAACACCCAAACTTTCCATAAGGTCTATTACCATTCTGAGGTTGAAAATTTAGGATTTTAATAGTTCTTTTGTTTGGCATGCCCAGTGGGACCAAACCATCATAGAGTTTGATTTAGAACAAGTATATGAGCCACAAGCCCATCACAAGATCCATATCCTCTTGTTATCTAGGATTATTGATCTCTCCTCTGGTTTTCGTAACCAGATCCAAAGCTTCAACTTCCTCATAAAGTGCATTACCAGCAACACCCCCTATAGCACCTATGGCCGTGTGAAAATTTGTCAGTTGGAATAGTGGGAGCCCCCTTATTGGACTAGTTGATGACGTTAACTAGGATGTTATCCCTGCTAATTCTCTAAAGGTTCTGCTTAAATTCACCAATGAAGATGAGAAGACTCCTACTGAGTACATGACATATGTGGTCAATACCTGCACCATACACCATATTACAAAGAAGAATGTGGTTTTGAGGTTGTTAACAACATATTTCAAGGGTAAGGCACTACATTGGTATAGATCTCTATGTTAGGATTAAGTAATACTAAGAGGGGGGGGGGGGGGGGAAANGGGGGGTAAATCAGTACTACAACACTTTAAACATGAATTTAGTAAATTCCAACTTAAGCAGATAATTGCAGAAATCAAAGGAACATAAACATAAAACACACAACTCATAACACCCTGAATTTGTTGTCGAGGAAATCCTAGCCAAGGGAAAACCTCGGTGGGGATAGTACCCACAAATATGCACTTAAAGTATATTGTCCATGTTAGGAGCTGATTATTACATTAGTACATTTCCTTGTTAGAGGAATACAAAACCCTGTTAAAGTTATACTAAGCACACTGCTCATACAATTAGAAATGAGATTCTGTTACAATGGTTTATCAAGAATGAACAATACAAGCATATGCTATGCTTAGGTAGTTCCAGTTGTAGTTCGCATTACCATCTGACTGATTCTAATACCACAATGCATCCATCCAACTCTTCACATCCATACCAATCTATCACACATCCTTCACATCTTTTATCTCTCTCATCGCTTCTCAAAATGCTCTTCCTATATATACATTGTTACATATCCAGTCGGCTTCCAATTACATCATAAAATAGAATTAATACTTATACAAAAATTAATTACCAATTCGACGATCATACACTATCAAATCATAGGTAATCCACAATCTGAATCCAACTTAGCATGTTTAGACTTCGCATTATACTCCCTCAATCATCGCAACTGTTTATCTTCCCTATATCATTGTTACTCTGTCTTCGTATGTCTTCATCATACTGTAACTTTCTATGATCAACACCAAAACATAAGCATCCTTAGAAGAAGGTCATATACATCCCCAAATAGCTTCTCCTAAGCTTGCATGTCTTTATTTTTCATATACTATCTTCGCTGACCAAAACTGTACTGCTATTCTCTGTAATTCAGCTTTTTAGATAGTCATTTTGCAAGCTATACTTCCAAAACTATGTATGACACCAAGAAACCATCCATAACAGATTTTTTTCCATAAATTAAAACCCTCACTATTCTAGAATAATCCTGAATGAACCACTTGCCAAGAATCTCTCCCTTGGGAATTGATGGCAACACTTAGTAAAAAATGACTAAGTGTCAATACAAAAAAAAATACACAACACTCTTTATCTCCTTTACATATATATTTTCTACTCTATACATTTTTCATATCTTCTCTTCTCCCCCTTTGACATCAATGACAAAAGTATACAAAAATATATAATACATAACAAAATTGTGCCACTGCTTACCAAAAATTATACCATCTTTAGCACATCTTAGAAGGAGCTCTCTAAGATCTTTACTTCCTCTAGCCAAGTGTTCACCAGTATTTGACTCACATGAATCAACCCATTTAGTGAAAAAGAAGATGTCTTTGTTTCCTTTAGCTCGATAGGCATATGTTCGATGAGGGCCTACATTGTCTTCTCCATGTCAAAAAGATGGGTCTCAAGAATTGATAACTTAAGAGTGATTAAAATCTTCAACATACCAAATCTTCCCACAACTTCCCTTTCTTTGTATCCAAAACACTTAGTTTGTCCAATATCCTAGACACTTCTCTATCTAACTCCAATATAGAGTGTGAAGAGGTCTCACAAGTGTCCATCATATTATCAAGAGTTAGTCTGTCCTTTTCTATTATCTCCTCAATGTTTTTGAGATGTCTAATAGGATTTATACAGTAACTGTATAAATTCCTTCCATGCGATACACAACTCCTTTCCATAGATATAGTTTTGTTCAATATTCCCAAGTCCCATGAGATAGACTTGCAAACTTCTTCCAACTTCTTTGTGAGGTACTTATTCTCTGCTTTCTCTTCAGTGATCTTCTCTAAGGACTTATAGTGACTATCAAAGTCATCCAATACCATGTTTAAGTTCTCTACACTGTCCTTCGATTGGAAAGAAAAAGGTATAGGTAGGAGTTTGTTGACAATATCAACTGCTCTTTCCATTACCCTTGTCTTCTTCTCACCTTTCTGCTCAAATATCTCTTTCTCTTTAGAAAATGCATTGTAGGATAACTTCATCAGCTCATACACATCCATATTCTCGACATCAGTGCTTAGAGCCTTATCTTCACTTGCCAACAATAAAGATGAAGAAACAGATGCATGAGTTTCCTCTTTCTCTTCAACTTTATTCACTGTTTCTTTTTCTGCCTCAGCTTCGCTCACTTTCTACTCTTCTTTCTCTTCCATTTCTAGAACAATGCTTCCTTCAATGTTGGTATCTTTCTCAAAAGGATCACTCACATCCTGCGAGGTGTCCAAAGATACAACCACACCAGAAGCAAAGAAATCTGGTTGCTTCACAATACTTACAAATTGACTAGTGTCTTTGCCCTTGATTTATCAAGACTTATTTCAGCCATCCTTGATGAATCATCTTTTTCAATAGTTCTAGGCTTAGTATCCTTTTGTGGTGAGGACTTGTTAGGTTCAGTACCCATCAGAACCTTATCCACAACCTTCTATGTTTCCTCAATCACTTCATCATACCTTCTCCCCATTATCTTTACCAATCTTGACTGAGTTCTCAGAAAAGGTTTTAAATCATTCAAGATCTTCTCCATCTCTTTAATAGAAACACCAAGTAGCATGTCTTCAATTTATTGTACTCTGATTGCTTCATCTTCTATCTTTTCTAGTTGTTTCCTCAGCTCTAATTTCTCATAGAGTTCCTCAAGTATACTACCTTCAACTTCTAACAAGTTCTTCTTAAAAGAAATTAAGTGATTTATTATCATGTCTTCAATCAAAGTTTGATAAGATGCATCATAACTTACATAGAATCTGGACAAGGTATTAAGTTTTCCTTTCTCAACTATTCTCTTCTCCAGTATCTTTATGTCGGGTTTCCAGAGATGTTTCACATCTGGACTCTTCTCTTCTCCTTTCTCTTTAACTTTTGTCCTCTGTCTTTTAGGTGGAGAGTCCTATTTAGTGGACCTTATATTCCTTCTCAGAAATTCCACAAGTTTCTCTTTCTTTGATGTTTGATTTGGTGGTGTAGGTGTTGTTTTAGATATGTCAATCACAGTAGAAGGTGGACTAATTACCTTCTCAACCTCTGTAGGTGGAAGGACTGCAGGAGCAGTGCTCGTCAACCTAGAAGATCTCTCCATCATCTTCTTTCTTATCTCTTTCATCTCATCCTTTGTTATAGCAGCCTTGGCTGCTAGATCATCTACCAAGTTCTCTACTTTCCTCTTCCTTACTCCTCTAGTCAGTTCTTCCCTTATCTTCACTGAATTCTCTTCATACGTGCCCCAGCTTTCTTCGGATGGATCAATTTTTGAGAATAGTATTTGTTCAACCTGCATAGTCAAGACCTCAGAACTGATTTCATATCCTAGAGGATAACACCACTTCATCCTAGGTTGAACGGCCTCAAATTAAACATAATCAGTTTCAACCATGAAACAAATTGTATGTTTTTACTTCTCTACCAATGCCTCTCTCTTTCCTTCATCTATCTCTACAAGATTTTGATCATCCCAAATAACTCACCATCAACCCATGTACTGTTTTTTCATCTGTAGCTCTATGTGATCTGAATTCCAGTGGGTTCACTATGCTTCCAAGCTCTAGGATGCATACTAGGAAAACTATGTACAATATGAATATACATGTGTACCAATAGAGATCCAAACCTGAATGCCTTTGACTTATCCTTCTTAATTTTTTTTACATTCTCCAAAACTACTATGCAAGTATTTCACAAAGGTTATATTTAATTTTTTTCTCAACCATTCTGTATGCCATCAAAATCACTTTTGTGGATACCGAGCTAGGTCAGCAGTTGAGATGTAGTTTGTATCCAAGAATTTTTGAAACCAATCTAACATCTTGCTGAAATATATCATTGATATTCATCGCTCTCTTATCCCATCGTGAATTTGCATTAGGGTTTCCACCTATTTGTTTATGTTTTTCTCTGCAACAGGAATGACTCCAAAATTATCCAAACCTGTTATACTGTGAATCAAATCACTACATTTATTCATAGGCTAATCTCCAAGCCAAATTAATTGGTCATGAACTCTGCTCAGAATGATTTTAATCCATTCCTCTTTGTCAAATTTGTAAAGTTCAATCATCTACATTATACTAAGGTTCTCAATATGTGCGAATTCGGCTTTCATCTTTCCATTTGCTCCAATCATTTCCTTCATCTCTGAATATATCTCAAAGTCTCCTAGAGACTCATACTTACTGTGAATGTAAGCCCTATGTCTTTGACATGTAGAACGTCGTAGGGTGTTTGTGAAAATGCACCTTTGGGATCATCCTCAGTTTATTTGAATGGGTGTTTCTTAAACTTATTCCTAGGCCTTTTAGCAACATAAAAAATCAATAGAGTATCCATAACCAAAGCTTCAAAAAAGATCTAAATACCTTTTCTGCCAAATTTATGAATTTTTTCTTTGATCAAACACCCAACGCACTTGCTTTTTTTCTTATTTTTCTCTAATCTCTATTCTCCTTGGGTCTTTTGTTTGAATGGTTTTTAAACAAGTTCTTTTGATTAACCTTATACTTCGCTCTGTAAAGAAATGACACAGTTCTTGATAAACTCATCTCTGCACATAATCCAGTCGATTAACAATCTGGTGATCATAGGATATAGGTTGTAAAGTAATGCGATCTCAGATATGTGTTTGAAAACATGTCCACATACTCTCACTAAGCTCGCAAGAGCTTACTCCGCATAATCAGGGGCTGGATAGATTTATAATGTTTCCTTCCAATGCTCCCCCTAAGGCCATGCTTGGCCATCTAGGTTGATGTAGCAATGTTAGCATCAGGCGAAGGCTTAGTAGCATCTATTGACTCTCCCTGAACCAATACCTCACTTGTTTCTTTTACCACCACTATTTTCATCTTCTGGTTTTCTGAAATGACTCTTGAATTCATCCATTTATTCTGCAAGACTTTTACCAGTATCACCAATATTCTTCTTTATAACCATGGGAAGTGGTCCTCTTCTATTATCAATTCCATTGTACCTACAAAAATTTTCTATATGTCCTAGATTTTTACATTTGTAGCATGTAGGAGGTGGTCTGTTCTGATTAACCTACAACTTACAATACCTTGCAATGTGTCCAAGGTTATTGTATTTTTAACATGTGATATTAGCTATTGTTTCTTCCCTACTGTAATCTTTCTTGATTCTAGATTTATCAGGATTCATGCATTCTCCTTTCTTGTGTCCATATGCATGACAATTATTGTAATAACCATGAAAGGATTTGTAAGGAATTTTACTTCTGCAGTCTCTCTTCATGTGTCCAATTTTGTTGCATCCAAAGCATCTACCTCTAAAAGGTCTGATATGTTATTTAGGTTTTTCAAGATCATCAGCCTTCGCTTTAGATTTTTATTCTTGAGTCTTTGAACACTCAACTTCATTGAAGCCAACTCCAGCCATGTCTCCTTTAGGTTTCTATCTATCTCTTTGCTCATCAATCTTATCACTGCTCATATGAAGTTTTTCAATGTGTTGCTTAGCTTCAAAAAGTTCTCCTTTTATAATGTGATCATATTTCTCTAATTCCAGATATATTTGTTCTTGTAGTGATCAAGTTTAGTCTGCATTTGTCCCATCTGAATATTAGCACCTTTTAAGGTTTCTTTTATTTTGTTTGTAGCATCCTTTTCTTGTTGAATTTCTTTAGCCATCTGAAGGGAATTGGTTTCATGATCAATCTTAAAATCATATTTCTCTTGTTCAAGCCATTTTATCTGATATGATGTGTCATTGTCAGAATCCTCTTATATCTTATCCATGAGATCTTGTCTCTGATTTTTGGAAAGTTCAAGTTGTTCTTTTAGTTTCTTGATGAATTCCTCTGCTCTTCTCAATTTGAATTTCAAGTCACCATTTTCTGCTTTATCTTTATCCAGGTCTTCAAGTGCTGCTTCAAAGTTTTCCTCCAAACTTTTATAATCCATCTTGATCTCCCTTAAGTTGTTAGGCTTTCTCTCCAAGGGCAAAAAGCTCTGATACCAATTGTTAGGATTAAGTAATACTGAGAGGGGGGTGAATCAATATTACAACGCTTTAAACATGAACTTAGTAAATTCCAACTTAACTAGATAATTGCAGAAATCAAAGTAACATAAATATAAAACACACTAATCATAAAACCATGAATTTGTTGTCGAGGAAACCCTAGCCAAGGGAAAACCCCGGTGGGGATGGTACCCACAAATATGCACTAAAAGTATATTGTCCATGTTAGGAGACCTAACCCTATTAGGAGCTGATTATTACTTTAGTACATTTCCTTGTTAGAGGAATACAAAAACCTATTAAAGGTATACTGAGCACACTGCTCATACAATAAAAAAAAGAGATTATATTACAATGCTTTATCAAGAATGAACAATACAAGCATCTTCTATGCTTAGGTAGTTCCAGTTGTAGTTCGCATTACCATCTGACTGATTCTGATAGCACAATGCATCCATCCAACTCTTTGCATCTATACCAATGTATCGCACATCCATCACATCTTTTATCTCTCTCATCACTTCTCAAAAATCTCTTCCTATATATACATTGTTACATATCTAGTCGGCTTCCAATTACATCATAAAATAGAATAAATACTTATACAAAAAGTAATTACCAAGTCGACGATAATACACTATCAAAACATATGTAATCCACAATCTGAATCCAACATAGAATGTTTGGACTTCACATTATGCTCCCTTAATTATTGCAACTATTTATCTTCCCTATATCACTGTTACTCTATCTTCGCATGTCTTCATCATATTGTAACTTACTACTATCAACACCAAAACATAAGTGACCTTAACAAGAAAGGTCATATACATCCCCAAATATCTTCTCCTAATCTCACATGTCTTTATTCATCATATAATATCTTTGTTGACCAAAACTATACTGCTATACTCTGTAATTCTGCTTTTTGGATTTAGTCATTTTGCAAGTTATAACTCCAAAACTGTGTATGACACCAAACGACCATCCATAACAGATGTGTTATCATAAATGACAACCCTCAAGTGTTCCAGAACATTCCTGAATGAACCAATTTCCAACACTCTAACCCCAAATAGTATAGCAACCTGGGATGACTTGGGCAACCTATTTATAATAATTTTTATGAGAAATGTGACCGTTCTTCGCTACTTCAACAACTCATTAATATCAAAATATCTCTCCTTGAAACCGTAGAAGACTTTAACAGAAGATTCCATAGAACATGGAATAAAATCCCAACATATGTACGTCCCCCAGTGCATATGGCCTTTTTTTTTTACCTAAAATCTTTTAATGGGGACACAGCATGTGCAATACAAACCCTAGGAGGCGTAAGCTTGCTATCCGCTTATTAAATAACCATAAGAACTGAGAAAAACCTAATTGAAGGAGGTAAACTACCATCAAGACCACCATTACCAGTATTCCCTGAGTTTTCTTCGCAAACCCTAGAGCATATCTAAAGTGAAACCTCTACTAGCTCTACCAATGCTCCATAATCTATGTATGTTTACCCAAATGGTCAAACACCACAAATGGATCCTCCTTCCCTGTTGGAAGAAATGAGAAAGATGAAATGATTGTAGAGGAAAGTGTCAAACGAGATTACAAACTTGAAACAACAACATGGTGTACCCCAACAATATCAGTACCGGAATTTCCAGAACCAACAAAATAGGAGGCCTCCATATTAGCTGAATCAATATCAGAGCTGGAACAAGAGCAACCAAGGGAAAAATAATTAGAAAAATAATGAGTAGAGTCATAATTCCAAGCAATTGGTCATGGTTTTTCCCCATAAGCACCATTACAGTCTGTTCCACCTAATTCAAACAGAGAATTAGTGGCCACTCAAAACAACTTTGTGGAAGACCTAAATGCATGGTTTTTTCCATGTAATGACACCCATATGCCTTGAGATTTCCCAAGGGGTGATTTTAAACAATAGATAGTAGAAAAGAGGAGGCAATGCATGACTCCTGAGGCTATAAATTATTACTACTCTTCCTTGCGGTTGGATAATTCCATGATGACATCCCAGATGTAGGGGATACCTCTGGAGAAAGAGTCATAAAATGCTCTTGACCATGTTATTTTCTCATGGATGGTGGATGAGGGTGATGTGGTTTTAACAAACCAAGTGTCCACTTCAAGAATACTACAAGTCCATTTGGACTACAACACCCATTCAAAATGGAGGCTTAGTGAAGATGCAACCTTGCTAATCCTACCAAGAAGATCCATCCCATTGCAGTGTGCGAGATTCGAGCTGAGAAAGCTTGCTACTCCCAAGGTTCCCCTGGTTTAGATGTAGCTTGCCCAAAAAAATAGAGAGAATTTATCTCTCGGAAGCTGAAGGATCCAAAGAACCCCTTGGAGATGAATGTAGACATGGTGGACTAGTTAAAAAGGGCGCCCACACATCTATCCATTTGGGACCTTCTTAAAATTCCTGAGCAAAAAAAATTATTAAAGGAAGCTCTCGACAACCAGGATATGAAAGCCACGGTGGAGGTCATTGATGAGAAAACAAGATTGAAAGGAAACACACCTATCTCGGGGCCAAAGTTTCCCCAAATCCAGCAGTCAATTGTACTGGTCAATTGTGACAACATGATAAAAGATAAGGAAAAAGGTAAGACTAAACCCATGGCTTTCTTTCTTTCCTTGATAGGAGGAGATAAGCTATTACATAATTTAATGATAGACTCAAGGGCTAGTAGTATTGTCATTCCTAAAACAATAACAGAGGCCCTTCCTGTCTAGTATGATTCATCTAATAGGGGAATTATGAAATTAGATGGGAATAAGGTCCAATCTATAGGAATAATAAGGGAGATTCCCTTTACTCTCTTTTCCTTACCTAATATCATAGTTCCAAAAGGTTTTAGTTATTGATATTCCACCTATGTTTGGTATCTTCCTTCTGAGAGATTTTACTGCCAAAAAATGAGGTTACAAACTTTTGATCTATTCCCCCTATTTTTAGTGAAATTTTAGGAGCAGGAAGCTTTAGGTCTCTGTGTGCCAGATTAGTAGAAACAACTTAGTCTGAGACTCTGATAGCCGAGAAATTTAGATTCAAAATACATCTTCTCCATCCTATTCCCAAGTGCATTTTATCCTCCCCTTTTCTTTGTACATCGCTTTCATTAGGTTAGATTTGTTACTAGCATTTCATTTCCAAATCACTGAAACAAAGGAATAGAAATACCAAAGCAATAGATCTTGAATTAGCACCCTTTCTCCTTGGTCTTGTTAATCAGATTCACTTTGAAGGATGTTGTATTCTAATGTGTGCCATGAGCTAGGTTATAGTAGCTTCCATGTTGCTTACCATTTCATCTATCACAACACCCAAATTCAATTTCCACCTATTGAAAATTTCCTTGACCGCAATTTTGTGTCTTGACACTCTTCCTGAAGGTGTGCCAACCTTATTTTCTATCCCCACATAAATTTTCTTAGGTCTTGTTCTCTTTTTTTAGGTCTGGCATTCATCATCCCCATTGCAGTTAGGGGAGACAATAGAAGAGAATGGCTTAGTCTCTGGGGTGAGAATCACAGTCTGGGTAATCTCACTCATAGAGTCCTCTATAGAGAGGATTTATTGGATGATTGGGCTCATGATAGCTTGAGTATTTTCATCTGGGGTCTCTTCTCTTGCTTCCTTATGATGTTGACTAGATCTACTAGCCTGACCTAGAGTAACTCCAGAAGTTTGGTTAAAAATTATGGAGTCACCCTCAATTCAACCATTACTATTCACCAGGATAGTTTTTTTGGTGGTAAACATATATTCCTTTAAGGATCCTCCCCAAAATTTACTCGAATGGAGTAGGGGTGCAATCAATTATAGAATTCTGACATTTACCAGGGGGTAGAGGGATTTCTCCTTCCTCCAGGGTATTATGAGTGGTATCACTTTTATTCTCATCCTGGTGGTCTTCTACTATAGAGCTTGGAGATTTCATAAGCTCAAGGATTCCCTCGGTGATAGGTAATCATATAGATTATTAGAGATACAAGTATCTTGCATTTTCTCTTGGGAACTCGATGGGGAAGAGTATTTCTCCTTTAGTTTGACTTATTTCCATAAGGGAGCTTTGTAGTCTACAATACCATGTCCAGGATTTGAATATATTTGACAATATAGGTTAGCATTTTTATAAACTAAAGCTTGTGTCCACTTCCCCCATTTAGACTTCAAAGTGATAAATTATGGAGGGTTTTATTAATAGCCACATTAACACAAAAGAAGGAAAAAAATAACCTGGATTTTGCTTGAGTAATAACATATGTAGTGACATGGTGGTCGAAGGAATTACCCACCCATCGAAATATATGCTCATCCCAAAACTCCGATGGAAGGCTAGGCATACAAATCTTTTCATCTTGCTCATACAAAGGTAGTGACTAAGTTCAATCGATGGGTCAAACCCTAGTTTCCACTTTGTCAGGACTAGGAAATGCTTCCCATAGGTCCACAAATCATAAAGAACAAAATAAGATCCTCCTCAGCTATAAAATTGAACAAAAGGAGACTCCTTGTCATAACAGAGATGAAAACATTGCCTTTCAGCTTCTATTGAGAAGCCGCCCATATGCAAACCATGTCAATTGTTGGTTGAAAGGAAAAGAATTTCCCAACCAGAGTATTGTGCATGGAGGGTACAATCCTATCCATAACAATGTCTACGAGACACATTTCCGTTCCTTCCTTAGTGTGAACAATGTTTGAGAGAATGTGACCCATAGTGTTATACTAGGTCACATTAACCAAAGCACCATTCCAATCCAAATTTGGAAGCAACCTAATATTATTCTCATCATCATTATTGTTGGCAGAATCCCCAGGTAAGATTTTGGGCACATCCGAATAATTTCTAGAATCTTCATGCATATGAGCAACCATAGAAGATGTCAAAGTATTTTTTCGTATTGGGGGGAGGGTTAGGTTGTTGGGGGGGGGGCGGGGGGGGTGGGGGCAGAGCCCTTCCCAAGATCTTTTTTTTGGATATGAAGTTGAAGATCAAGGAAGCGAGAAGTTGCAGAGCTCTATCAACAAGTACATAGATGTTTCTTGAACCTTGCCTACAAGCTCTACAGGCAGAAGGGCCCACTATTTTACCAAGGATCAAGATAAGCAACTTTTCATTGAGAACTATGGTACTGAGTGACCCCATGGGGACTTGAACCTTGGTTGTAGGCACTATAGGAAATAAGCCCCACCATTTCACCAAAGAGTCAAGCCCTAGATTATTTTGTTCTGATTAAGTAAAAGCAGGTTTTACAAGGACCCGAAACCTTTACAAAAAACCAAAGAGTACAACAGGTTTTACAAGGACCTGCAACCTATAATTTGAAGATACACAGTTTTAAAAACATAAACAGCTATGCCAAAGCAACAAAATAGAAAGGAACAACAAAACATCAAATTGAACAAAAAAAAGTCCCAAAGAACCAACAGAAGACAGCGGGGACAACAAAAAACCAACCAGGAGCGCAGAAAGAATAGCTACATCTCTTTAACCATCTCCTTAGCTTCAAGGACCATGATTTGCATGTTATTAACTGAAGTTTTCAGCTCCTCTGTTTCTTTGTCCTCCTTTGGACTCTTTTTCTTAGCGCTTGCTCTGGTACGCAATCTCGGTCCCGTCTTCTCCACAATGCTGTTGTCTTTTTCCTTATTGATCATTTCCAGTTTGTCCATAAGAATTTGAGCATGACCATAATAAACTTTTAGGCTTATGAGACATTGTTCCCCTATTTTTTTAACAGATGCCTCCAGTCTTTTAACTTTCTTGTGCAAACTCTTAATTTCTTCATCCCTGTTGTCCTTTTCCATCTTGTCTTTAATTTGATTTATTTGTTTTTCCATGATTTCCACCTTGTTGGCATACTCAGCCTGAGCTTCCAAATTGCCAACAA
>MU226504.1:228562-238718 GCA_018584345.1 Thuja plicata | reverse complement strand
TTTAATTAAATGATGGAGTTATTTAATTCCTAATTTCTTTGAGACAACCAACCAAATTTCCCTCCATTTGCAAACACCTCAAAGCTTTTGACTTAACCAAGCTTTGATCATGATCAACTCACTCTACCCCCCACCCTTGGGAAAATGCTATAAATACAAGAAATTTCCTTTGTGTTTGGGATCCAAGAATTCAAGAGAAAAAACATCCTTATTATAGGCACATTGAGAGCATATGAAGAGAATTTGAGAGCTTTTGAGAGATTTTAGCATTTGCATTTCATTTAGCATATCATGTTTAGGAGCATTTTCTATTTTCTCTTATGATCTTGGAGAATTTTTGAGCATTTCGAGCATTCTAGCTAGATTTGAGCATTCAATTTTCATACATATCTCATTCTAGGATTTTCCTTGAGAGAGATTAATCCTGAGAGCTCTCTTAACAAAGCTTGGATAGAGAACCATGAGATGATATAGATTATTTAGTTTTAATTCTTAGATTAACTTGTTTATCTTTCCATAGAATTTTTGCTTTCATTCTTAATTTCATGAAGGTGTATATTATTACACACAGAGGACATAAAAGATGTCTCAGAAATCTTAACATAATCTGGAAGTCATTGAAATATTACAAAAAGGTGAAAACCTGAGGGCAGAGAAAATGCCACAGAAAATATTACATCAGCAGAAAAAACTCTGAGCTCTAAAAACTTTCAAAAACTTATATACATGCTCCTCTAGCACATAGGCTTAGGAGTCAATCTAATTCTTAGAAATTAGGGTTATAATAGATCTACATAAGCAATTCAGAAACCCTAGAAATGTCAAGTCTTCTCATCAATGCATCGTAGAAATATATGAGTCGATCAAATAGAGACTTGAATATCTTTCCCATCGCCATAAATGTGACTTTTAGAAGTTGGCTCAACCCATCCCTCTATCTGTAGCTTGAGAAATCACACCACCTCCATGGACTCTGAGATCAGATCTTTAGAATATTTGAATATTTAAATGTTAATGGTCATAGGTGGCATGGGTACTTGTATCAACGACCAAGAAAATACTTGATCTCTCTTTTAAAACACAACCGTCAATCTTTATCTTTAGCTCTGATTCCTAACTGATCTTTAACTGTGGATTACTGAATTCTTCATGTCACTTAATTGCTGAATCATTCCCTTAAATCTAAGTTTATAAGAAGGTTATGCAACCACCACAAGATCAAATCTAAGATCTATGAACCGCACTTAATCTCTGATCCATAGGAGAATATTCTCTTTCCTTATGAGACTAAGCGACCACCACGAGATCAAAACATACTCAATGACACTGATTAAATCATCTAAAAACTCAGAAATTTAATTTACTCAACCTCCTTGACCATGGTTTATTTAGAGACTTGGAAACTAAGCAGTCTCGCAATCTATGATCATTCAGTTTAACCATGTTTTTTTTATGAGACTCAGTGACCACCGCAAGATTATCTTTACATCAATGACCCGCGTGAAATCTCTCTAAATTTTTTGACCTTTTGAATTTATTTGGAGACTTAGCGATGACCATAGGATCTCGGCATAATCAACGGCTGGAGGAGAATCTCAAAAAAGAGGACTTAACCCTGATCTCTTTGAGAAACCACATGAATTAACAGATACTAACCAGACTTAAACCCCCAACTTACCATGAGTTGAGAGATACACTGAGTCTCAAAGTTGTGGAATAAAACCTTAACCACTGAGTTTATCTTGAGATTGAACGCCATCCACAGGATCAAAATCTAAACTTAAACTGATCCATGACCTGCACTTAATCTTAATGACATCTAAGCATATTCCCTTTTGATGTGGGATTACACGACCACCACAAGATGAGAAACTTGATCTATGGCCCATGTGAAATCTCAATGAATTGAGAGGATATTCCATTTCTTAATGAGATCGCATGATTGAAAGCAATTAGAAGTTGCCAAGTAAGATGGAATATTCTGTTTCCTTGGCGCGACTAAGAGATAAACAAAGAAAGTTTAATACGTACATAACTAAAAGGAAAATTAAGTCATCCAAAAAATTAATGAGGAAATAGATCATGATGAAGAGAACTAGGGTTTCTTTATGAAATACTTAGGGTTTTATGCACTTAGGTCTCTTTTATGAACAAGGGTAAATTATAACCTGAAAAATGTAGAGAACAAGATCGAGCCCTAGAAAAATTTTCAGAATCCTACAAGCTAGGCTCCACCCTCATGGGAGCCACACTTTTCTCCACTTGTAGCCAAAATTTACATAAGATGGGAATTTGGGTAGCAATAACAACATCAATAAATGATTTGTGAAGCTTCACTGATCAAAAACAACCTTCGCAAGATCATAAAACACAATCGGGTCGTGAGACATGAAGAACAGTTAAGTCCCACCAAGAATTTGTATCATATCATACAATAAGTAACCAAATGAGATGTGAACCTATAAGAAGGTTCAACATGATGACATGAACACACTATAAGGATCAAAACTGCAAAAGATGAAAATTAAAGGAATGCTGAAAGAAACTTAGCAATAGACAAACTAGAAACAAACTATTTTTTTGGTTGATGCAATATTGCTAAGATCCCAAGATGTTCTTGCATTAGACACTTGGGGTTATTTGAAAATCGAGGCTCTCACTTTCCTAAGACTAAAGGAAAATCAAGATGCTCAACATTATTTAGAGAAATCCATGAAGAATCTTCAACTGGTCTATCTCTCCACTTTACAAGATATTCTTTGTACTGGTTGCCTCTGATACTTCTACTAACTCTTCTATCCAAAATCTTCTCTATATACTCCATTTGTATCCTAGGATACTTATTCTCAACTTTTGATCCATCCTTTTCACAAAAATATGACTCATGATACTCATAAAGTTCTGCCACATTGAAAATAGGTAATATATCCATGTCCTCTGGTAACTCTACTTCATGTGCATTTCCTGAATCAAATCTCTTCAATATTTTACATGGTCTAAACTTCCTCATCTTCAAATTGTTATATGTTGCAACTAGAAATCTACCCTTCTTCAAATAAACCATCACTTCATCTCCCATTGAAAATTCCTTATGCCTCTTTTTCATATCATCTCTCTCCTTATACTTCTATTTCATATCTTCTAAATGTGTTCTGAGCTGATTGTGTAATCCACTCATGTGCTCTGCAAATTCTTCTTCTTCTGCAATCCTCTTGACTTCATGAATAATATCCCTCATCTCTGACACTCTTTTAGGATTAAAATTAGTAACTATCATAAATGGTACCCTTCTTTTACTCCTATTCACTAAATTATTATATGCAAACCATTCTTGTGTGAGAACAAAGTCCCAATTCCTTGTCTTTTCTCCAACCAAAAATCTCAGTAAATTACCCAAAACTTTTGTTCACTACCTCTGTCTGTCCATCAGTTTGTGGATGAAATGTAGAACTAAACTTCAGCTCTTTATTCAGGTTCTTTTAAAGTGTCTTCCATAAATAACCAACAAACTTACTATCTTTATCCAAAAAATGTACTCTTTGGTAACCCATGCAATCTCACAATTTCTCTAAAAAACAAATCAGCTACCTGTACTGCATCTATTGTCTTCTTACACACTATGAAATGAGCCATCTTTGAAAATTTGTCTACTACCAAAAATATAGAATCATTACCTCTTGAGGTCTTCAATAATCCAAGTAAAAAATCCATGCTTTTAGTTGGTACTGTCAAAGATGTATACAATCCATTATTTTGATTACTTCCTTTAGAAACTTGATAAATTTTACAATTCTGAAAAATATTCCTTACATATTGATGAATTTATGGCCAAAAATAACTTTCACTCCCTAAATCTATTGTCTTATCAATTCCAAAATGTCCAACTATTCCTCCATAATGTTTCTCCTTAACCAAGTTATCTCTCATTGAACTCCTAGGTACACACAATTAAATTCCTCTGAATAACATACCTTCTTGAATGAAATAATCCAACCACTTACTTCGGTCTACTATAATAGGTTCTCTGCAAGCTTTCAAATATTTTTCAAAATCAGGGCTATTCTCATACAAAGTCTTAAATTCATCAAATCATAGCACTTTAATTCTCATCTCTGTCAACAAATTCTTTCTTCTACTCAAAGCATCAACAAATTTTTTTGACTTACCACTCCTATGTTTCAAAAAAAATGTATAACTCTATAAGAATTCAACCCATCGCATATGTCTCTGATTCAACTTACTCTGACTACTCAATTATTGTAATACTTCAAGATCAGTATACAATACAAACTCCTTAAGAAACAAATAATGTCTCCACTTCATCAAATCTTGAACTATGGAATAGAAGTTTTGATCATAAACTGAATATTTTCTCTTTGCATCATTCAACATTTCACTAAAATAAGCAATATGAATACTTTCTTGAGTTAACACTTCTCCAATTTCATTCCCACTTGCATCACAATCCATTTGAAATACCTTATTAAAATAAAGAAAAGCTAACACTCATTTTTCAGTCACCTTTTGTTTCAATAACACAAAACTCCTTTGTGATCCATGTGTCCACTTGAGCCTTTCCTATCTCCTCTCATAGTCTCAATCATAAGATTACCAAATTGAAATTCCTAATAAAATTTTGTTAAAAACTAGCCAATCTATGAAATGATCTCACCTCCCAAACAATGTCAAGTATAGGGAACTCAAAAATTGCTCTAACCTTATCAGGGTCCATCTTCAATCCTTCTACCAAGATCACAAAACCCAAGTACACTATCTCTTCTCTCATGAAAGAACACTTCTTGATGTTTATCAATAAATTTTCTTTCCTTAGTCTTTTCAATACTTATCTCAGATGTAAAAAATGATCCTCTTTACTCTTACTGAAAATCATAATTTCATCAAGGTAAACAATCACAAACTTACCAAAAAATTCTTCAATACCTCATTCATCAATCTCATGAAAGTACTTGGTGCATTAATCAATCCAAAATTCATCACCAACCATTCATACAATCCTTCATTTGTCTTGAATGTTGTCTTCCATTCATCACCTTATCTGATTCTGATATGATGATAACCACTCTTCAAATAAATCTTTGTAAAATACTTCACTCTACCCAAACAGCCCATTATGTCATCCATCCTAGGCAAATGAAACCTATACTTCACTCTAGTCCTATTAATAGCTCTGGAATTAGTACACATTATCCATTCTATGTTCTTCTTAGGTGCTAACACTACTGGTACTCCACATGGACTCAAAATTTCTATGATCAAACCTTTGCTCAACAACTCTTTCACATATCTATTTAATTCTTCGTTCTTTGTAGGTGTCATCCAATGTGCTTCTTTATTAGGAAAAATAGCTCCAGTGATTAGATCCATGCAATGAATAATACTGCTCATAGGCGATAATCCACTAGGCACATTATCTGAGATTATGCCTTCATATTTTGTCAACAATTTTTTCACTTCCATAGGATGTTCGTCGGATTATAAATTAGACTTCTTAGGAATCAAAGAATAACACATATTATTAATTTTCAAATCATCCAAGAAAATCCTTCCTTAAACCAAAAAAATTCTGATTCTAGCAAAATTCTCATCCTTAGGTGCCTCAACCAAGTGTAACAATACTTGTTTCATCCCATTAGCCATAATAGTATACATTTTCTTTCTACCATCATGTAAATCTTCTCTATCATACTATCATTTTCTACCCAATAAAACATGGCATATATCCATAGGAATAATATCACAAAGAACTTCATTATGATAAGATCCTATCTTTAATTTCACCAAACATTGTTCACTTACCAGTACCTTATGATCATCCTCGATCCATGGAATTTGATAAGGCTTCAAATACTTCAATATTTGTAACTTCAACTTATTCATCAACTCCTCAAAGGCTAGTTTATCTTAAATACCACTGTTAATGACCACTTTGCAACACTTTCCTTTAACTTTTCACCTTGTCTTGAAAAACATTCTTCTCAGCATTATATCTTGATCTCTCTCTTCATGATATAGGACTCTCCTTGCCATTAGGGATTATCCATCTTCAAGAAGATTCAAAGGCTCACTAGATTTCTCTTCCACAAAAGAATTTCTGACAATGTGCTCAGTCTTCTTTCTTGAACTTCCTTGGGTGCATTCAAAATCTCGGTGTCCTTCACCACCACACTTAAAAAAGTTCCTCTAAACATTATTCTATCATCTCTCTTGTAGCTACTTGTGCCACCTCCTCTCTAAATTTTTTTCATCCCTTCAGTAGGAGTTTTCTCCTAGTTTAATTTTGTCTTGCCTTTGTTTTGACCTGAATAAGATCTAACTCCTCCAAAATATCTACCTCTATGAGATCTTCCTCATCTTTCTCTTTGTATTTGTTCATGTATTTTGTTCAAATTTTCTTTATCTTTTAGGGAATATTGATAAGTCTCCTCTACACTTTGTAATTTAACCAAACTAATCTCATCTTTAATAGATTTCATCAAACTATTTAGGTATCTTGCAATCCTTTCAACATCATCACTTGTATGTCTAGATATAATATCCAACCTATAAAATCAATCAGTACAGCCTTTCACAATAAGATACTTTTGCTTCAAATTTTACAACTTCCTAAACAGACTTACTTGATAATAAGTAGGTAAGAAATTAGCCTTGAATTTGTTTACCATTCAATCCCATGATTTGATTATGTCCTTTCCCCTTCTCTGTCTACCATTCTGCAAATGTTTCCACTTAATGATGCATGTCCTCTAAACTTTGTACAAGCATACTTCACTTTTTTACCTTCATCGAAACCTTCATAATCAAAGTACATCTCCATCTCTACGATCCATTAAAGTAATTCATCTCAATCAATGTTGCCATGATAATAAGGTGGATTAAAATGTGGTCTCACATTTGTAACACCCCAAAATTGGCACCTAATAATCAGTCAATTTTGGTGCATTTTCTTATCTTCGAAGTCCTATTATATTAGGCAAATTCTTTTCCTAATTGACTTTAATTGACTGAGTTTCAAATGCAGAAAACCCAAATTTGCATAAATCTGACATTACACTTAATTCTTAAATGTCAAATGATTATTAGCTAAAATCCCTATGATTAACTGATTTAATCCTAAAGTCCTAAGTGCTTTTAATTAAATCAAATCTACCCCCTTTGGCTAATATACATAAAAGCAATTGAAAGGTTATTTAATTAATTGAATGAATTATCCTCAAAAAGGAATTTCATAATTCCATGTGAAAGGACACTTATGTGTCAATAATTCATTCTTTTATTTTAATAATCTTTGCTTATTTGTCTCAAATGGAGAATGAAGAGGCAACTGTTTCTTTTCAAGAAACTCTTCATCCTCTCTCCTTGGTTTTCTATAAATTGGACCTCTTTTCTTCATTAGGAGGACTTTTGTTTTGGAGCATCATTACTATAGGAAAATTTACTTTGATTTCATGCTTTTAGCTCATTTCTTGCATAATTAGTAATTTTCATTTGGAATTGAACATTGTTTAGCTTTCATTTATGATCTATTTGTAGGGGCTAACAATTCAATATTATGCTTTAAAGCTTTCTAGATTCATTTGCTAATAAAATTCTAGCTTAAAAAGCATTCCTTTCTAGATTATAAGCATTTTCCTTTCTAGATTAGAAGCATTCATCTTCTTAGATTAATTGCACTTTTACTTCCATAGCTAGTTGCAAATTCATTTTTAGACTAAATGCAAATCATCTTCATAGCTTAATCATGTCTTAATTCATAGATTAAAAGAGCATTTTCTCATAACTAGATGCATATTTCTGATAGATAATGGCTTTCTTCATTTACTTGCACTATTAAATCCTCCATGTTAGCAATGGTCAGGTTGTTGGCTCTCATTTTGCGGGTACACTTCAACAATCACATCTAATTAGGAGGCAACAAGTCGCTTCAATCACATTTGTAGAACAAACAATTCATGTTTATTTTTGTAAAATTCATCGATTGTGTAAGGACTATGGTGCATTTGTGTTGAATTAAGAGGTCCACATTCAGCATACAACAACATTTACTCTGGTTAGGGAATGTTGGAATGATAGAAAGTTGTGTACTGACAGAGGAGGGGTGAATCAGTACCCTTAAAAACTTTTCAAAACAAATCCTTGTAAACATAGACTATAATAACCAACTAAGTGGTTTGCTTTCACCATACATGAAATACCATTGAAGAAATTTAAATGCATACAATCTGCATATGAGGAAATATTCAACCTGTTGGGAGAAAGCTCAAATATAAAATGTTAGCGGGTTAGGACATATAATTCATGAAATAAGAAATAACCAACAAGAAATCTTCATAACATCAGATTAAGCTAAAACGAGCTATTGCACCCTATATTACTTGTTTGATTTTATCTTTTAGATTGGTTGTGAATGTGCTCTCTCAAACACAAATGGAGTGGATCCCCAATGCAATGCAACTATGAATGCAAGATTGGATGGAAAGAAGAGATACAAGAGCTAGTATGAAGAACTAGTCTCAAATCCTTCTCAAAGATGATATTCTAAACTATGAGATTGATATGCAAGAAAATGAAAGAAACTATGATTCTTTAAACAATTAGCCTAGCATGTAACTTCTAAGTGATTTAAGCATAACAAGCATGAAAACTAGAAATGAGCTTCTAAAACTAAAATAGCATAATAACAATTCAAAATGAGAGATGCCAATACAAGAGGAGAAGGCCTCTATTTATAGAATTTCAGGAGAGAAGAGAAGGGCTTGAATGAGGTGAAACCTATGTGGCATCCACATAAGAGCCACATAAGGGACACATGGGCTTGGAAGGGATGGCTATTTTGGAGTTGAACATAGCATTAAATGTTTGAGTGGCTCAAGATATTCAAGTGGGGGACAAATATGTAAGAGTATTTAAGAGGAATGGGTGGCCATTTTGGAGAGAATTTTCACTCATGTGTGAGCATTCTATTAGCATTAAAAGGGTTAGGAATCACCTTTTTAAGTAGGATTGGAGGATGATTAGGTGAAGAAGTATGCTTAGGAAGTGAGGTGATGGGTGTAGAGTAGGAATATGGTAGGCTTAGGGTAGGCCTCTAGATTGGATTAATAGGTCTCTAGGTAGGGTTTAGATTATAATTTAAATTAGATTTGAATAAATCATAGCTTAGAAGAATTAGGGATATGGAGGATTTTTAATAAATATGAATTTATTAAAAAGGGATTTCGTGAGGCAAATGTATTTAAATAAAATACATTAGAATAGTATTTAAATTATTGATATATACTAGTAAATGAAACTATTTAATTGATTAAATTAAATAGTTAGATGAATAAAAGGGAATTTAATATTAATAATAATATTGATATTTTTGGACGTCTACATTTTGCCCCTCTTTGACATGGCATCACAAGTGACGTTGTGTCAAAGACAAGAAAATAAGTTTCCCTAGAGGAAGAGGGTTTCTAGGAGTCATGCCGAAGAAACAACGATATAGGGTTGTGCCCCCTCGAGAAAAGAACACAATAAAGACAATGTTGTGGGATTTTATCAAAAAAGGACACAATGGGAAGGAGGAAGGGAGAGGAGGTAATAAATAGAAGCCTTCTAAAATGTAACTAAAAATGCAAATTCAATGATGACATTAAATGCAACTAACGAGCCTTGGGGACCCATTTGTGTGAAAATATGGAGAGTACATCCAATTTTGATATTCAAAAAGTGTTGGAATTATATTGGAATGATGTACTGAGAGGGGAGGGGTGAATCAGTACCTCTAAATCTTTTCTTGGTTATCCCATTAACCCTTAATCATCAGTTTATAAATTATCTTATCTAACTATTCATTTTTCTTTATGTATATGAGATCATATCATAAGTTCTTTATCATGTAACCATAACAAAAACATTCATGAAAATAGATAACACATAACACAAGATATGATATCACAGAAAACTCCTATTAGGAAGTAAAAACTGCGGTGGGGATTGTTACCCAGAAGACTTCACTATCTGCGAATAAGAAGGGGTCGGTTAAGGCTTACAATTGGTCACTTCTGATGACCTACCCTGTTAGGAGTATTATAGTGGAGACCTATTAAGATCTACTTCATTTGAAGCTTTAGCAACACTGTTAAGTGTGCAC